>CAUYQG010075839.1:0-72811 GCA_963574415.1 Tarsius wallacei | reverse complement strand
CAGACCACCACCCAATCACCCTAATGATCTTCCCCCATCAAGGGGGATGGTTAAAAGGACTCAGCCACAAGCAACCAGGGGCCATTGCCTTGCTAGAGTCTGGTGTGGCCATGTGCTCTTTGAGCCATGGCTGTCACCATGCTTCCGGGCTTTGGTCCCCCTTCCCCACCTTGAGGAGGTGAGTCTTTTCTTTTCCTTCTCTTTCTCTCTCTAATTTATTTCTAAATAAACTTTTCTTTCTTAACGTTTTTGTGTGTCGCTATTCTTTGCAATCTACTTGGATCTCCGGGTTGCCAGTGCGCACCTCCGGCTTGTCAGCCCCAGCAGTGCTGTGCGCCTCCCCTCGCCTCTCCACCCTCACCCGGTCCTTCCATACCCTAACATTTTGGACTTTAGATTGCACATTTTATTGCAACATTTCATAATATATACATGCTACATCCCTCATTTTGCATGTGTCACACATAAAAAAGAAAAAAACCAAAACAGGCTTACTACATAAAGATATTACTAAGAAATAATGCTTGGGAAAGATGTAGATACCATTTGGTATGTAATAAGCATTTCATATACATCAGCTACTTATATTTAGTTATTAGATTCCAAAGATTACCAGTAATATGTTGTCCTTGCTTTCAGAAACTTGAAGAGAGTGAAGGAAGGTGAACCAGAGAGCAATTTTGTCATTGAGTCTCTAAATCAGCGTTTGGTGATTTGTTCTAATGCCTACTACTGTCCTTTCTGTGATGATGCCTCCATGTGTTTGGGCTGTGTGCGGGGCAGAGGTGAGGAATGAGCAGAGTCTCAGAGAGTATGTGTGCACAGAAGCTGGAGGTGAGACAGGCCTTCAGGGGCCTACTCAGGAAGGGACCTGTTGTGGCCCTCAAGATCTTGGATTCTCTTACGATGTAAGGGAGCTTTTGTGAGAATTTAAAGAATAAAGTGATAGGATTAAGTTTGATTTTTTTGAACACATAACTCAGCAAAATAGAGAATAGATTTTGAGGGGTTAAATACAGAGGATAATGGATAAATTTTGGGGGAAATTGCAGTAGTCTTGAGACAGGTCAGGGGGCTGGAAGTATGAGAGGAGGTGTACAAAGGGTCTGCAGGAGAAAGGATATAAAATGTTCAGGATGTAAAGTCCCAAAGGCTTCATGTCTGTGAGTAATGAGGGGAAGGCCTAATATTTGATTTGGGCAACTGAGGGAACAGTGGGGGGACTGTCCTGGGGGTGGGTCTCCAGAGGCTGAGCTGGATGGGGCTGGAGCCTCTGCCGTGTGTAGGCTGCCGAGGGTGGGGGCTGTACAGGATGCCCACCTCAGTGTGGTGGAAAGCTAAGGAGAGGCCTGTGCCTGCAAGATGGGAGAAGCTGCCAGGGAAAGGCATGTAAGACAATTTAGGGAGAGACCTACTGAAGAAAGTGAAGGAATATGGGGGAGGCAGAAATGAACCAAGAAGGTAGCCACTGTCACCTCTTAACCAGAATTTCTCCACTCAGGTCTCTGCCTCGCCATCCCCAACACCCTATTCTTACACAGATAGTTTTTTTGTTTGTTTTTACTGGTTGTATTTGGTATTTGAACAGATTGTATTTCTTATGGAACTAACATGTTTAAAATGATTTTGTTCCTCAGTTTAGTATTTCTGAAATAGAAATAGTGATTAAAAGAAGAAAAAATAAAGGAAAAGTTGGTGGGGGAAGATGCCTAACTTTAGAACAGCCTTTTATTTGGAAATGAAGATTCTCTTCATGTGTACTGAGTGATTTGTGTTTGTAAAATTTGCAACAGGTAAACAAAGGGTCCAGGCCACTGTAATATCAAAATTCATCAAGTCAAATTGAACAAGGAAGAAAACAAACCAAAGGAGGATTACTGGCATAATGGAGTAAATTAGGGAGAATAGAAGTGATTTAAATCAACACCTGAAGATAAAAGCTGAAAGCACTTAAACAACAATACTCATTAATGTGATGAACAGACTCCAACTTATGTGAATCTGATGTTTTAACTCTCTCGGAAACAACCCCCTCCTGCTTTTGCATCAGCCCAACCCCCGCCCCGCATACTTGGTTGCTCAATAAACATCACTAAGTCTAGGATAAAATTCTGATGAAGAAAAGAATGTCCTCTTGGTGGAGAGAGAGGTGATCTTAATCAGAGAGCAATCTGTGAGTTACAGATGAGGGAGGTGAAGGAGATTACTGTCTAAAGCTGTGCCATTAACTGTTTTAAATGCATTCTATTAAATCCTCACAGTCTCGGGGTAGGAAGTTGCTACCTATTTTATAAAGAAAAAAAAAATGGAGATTTAGAGAATCTAAAGGAGGAACCAGAGAGCAAAGGAATAAGTCAGGCTGGAAGCAAGCAGTTCTTGCTGTTTCTGCCCGAGCTCTTTGCATATTGGTTGAGTGTCCCAACACCAAAGAGAGCCTGCTCTGAGTTCCACTTGTCGGCAAGATAAAGACGGCCAATGTCATCATCACTGGCTTAGGGTGTATTGGGAAGGGGGCCTCAGGGCAGTGCTCTGCTCAGGCTAAATTGTCAGCGAACATAGGGTCAGACCTGTTTGTAAAAAGCAAATTTTATTTTTTCTCTTGTTTTAAATGCAGACTGAGAACCTTGTGAAAATATGTCTCCTGGCATGTGGCCAAGAATCAGGCTTTCTCCTGAGCTCTGGGGTGCAGCCAGCTCAGCTCCAGGCCCTCCTAGGGCTGCGGTCGCCACCCTCAGGGAGCCAGGCGTGTCTTGCACTTGCACACCCCTACACCCACACCCACAGCTCATCTACCAAGTCTGCGATGAAAATTTCATGCCTCCAGGTGCTGTATGGATTATTCATGAAGGCTTCGGAGCTGTCGCCATGGGAGCCAATTGGCTGCGGCGTTGTTAGCATATTAATGACCTATCCTGATTTAGTGCGGGCCAGGATGCCACCTGGATTGTCAGTCACTGGGCCTGGATCAGCTTTTCCATTTGCAGAATACGTTGTTTGTTATTTCTCTCCAGACAGGCCCAGAAGTAATATTTACCTAATTGACTGATCCAAGTAAGTGGGAGGCCCCCTCGAAGCCTCAAAGGGCTCCAGCCCCCCACCCCCACCCCCACCCGGTGTCCTCTCTGGGGGACTCAATCTCAGGTCACAGCCTCCTCTTTTCCTCTCTCCACCCCACTGGCTGGGCTGCCGGGCCAGGCGCCCTCAGTGGGGAGACATTACATCAGAACGACTGTAACCAAGACCAGATTTCGTGTCAGGCCTGTGTTGCTGAGGCAGAGGCTAGTAGTGCTGCACAGATGTCGGGTCTAGAACTGAAGAAAAATTCCTAAAAAGCTTCTAGCCACACCCCCAACATGGGTCATGGAAAACTAGTACTCATATATGTTGATGATCATTTAAAAATGCGTGAGAATTGTAGAGCCGAGCACAGACAAGCACTCAATCCAGTGGAAACATCTGGGAAGTGCCCAGTCATTCCCACACCTGTCACCACATAGGGGTAACTGGGCACCCACAGAGCACCCAAGGGGAAGCCAGGTTTACCTGGGAGTGAGGTGAGGGTCAAGGAGGCTCAGATTTGTGGGAAAGGAAGGATTTAGATGCTTCCAAAAAGAAGAAAATGGACATTCTTAGCTAAAGAAAGAAGGGCAACAAGGGTAAAACATGCCCTGTGATGGGGCTGGGGCAGCAAAGCACTGTGGTCAGGTAGTAGAGAGTGGGGTGGGGCAACACAGGGGTGAGAGAAGCATGTTTGGCCTTTTTTTAAACTTTTAATTTTTTAATTTTAAAGATGTGGGGTACAATTCAGGGTTAGGTATACACATGTTCATTATGCAGGTACCCTTGTTGATGAGATGTGCCACCCCCTTCCCTGGCAGTTTCCCTAAACTGCCAATCCCAGCCCCACTTCCTGGCAGTTTCTCACTACTGCCAGTCCTTTTAGGTTTGGGCCTTTTTAAAAGCTTTGAGTAACATGTCACAAAGGCTAGTAGTATTTCAGTGTGTTGTGAGGCAATGTCACACCTTGAGGCAGAAAGTGACATGTTTAGGTTTGCATTTGGGGAATATAAGTTGTGAGATGCAGGCTGCAAACCTTCTTCAGAGAAGTGAGTGATGAGAGTTACTTTTCCACTTAGCTATGATATCACAGCAGCGCTCTTTTGACCATACCAAAAGACCAGGACCTTTCTGGAAGCATTGCAGAGAGAAGTGCATAAAGGCAGCTCAACTTCTCCGTCATTCTGCAGTGTACAGAGAGCTTTGTGGTGCTGGATGACAGATGTGGCAATTGCTTAATTAGATCGGTTCATAATGCCTCACAATACCAAGAAGACAACGAAAACCGGACAACTGAAAAATGAAACCCCCTCCACTTACTTGGAATATACCGAGTGAAGCCAAGTTAAACTTTCATGTACTTGGCCTTAGCAATGCCCTTTGATGAGAGCCAGCAAGGCTGTGATGGAGGCTTCTTTCGGGGAGGAAAGTGTAGCTGAAATCTCCGATAACCTTGCAAATCCAAAGGGAGCACTTAGGGAAGGAGAAGGAGATTGGAACAGAGTTGGCAATGGTTAAACCAGCCTGTCATTTTAAAATATCTTACAGCAAGTATATGGATACACATAATTGAGCTTAGGTTGCTGCCAGGCTTCTGATTCTGTTAAAAACAAACGTCTTTGGATGCTTTGTGTCGCACAGGAAATGACATGTATGGGGCAAAGGATGCAAAGCCCATGACCTTCGCCTTGGAAGATTTCCAGGGCTATGCCTTTTGCATTCTATTTTTCACTGTGTTTTTAAAGATGTGCTGATTGTCCCATGGGCAGCTCAGGTAACTTCACAGGAAGGATGATTGGACTTAACAGGGCCCTGTACTGACTTAGTACTATGTTACAGGTGAACATGCTCGGGACAGATATTGCACAGGACATAAATAAAAGCTTTGAGAACCATGAATTGTTTTCAAATCCAGTCTATCAAACCATATGTGTATGTGTGCATGCATGTGTGCATGCAGAAGGTGCCAACAAACGTATACACATTTTAAGAAAGGAAAAAACTGTATTAAAATTGTAATACTCAATATATACTAATAACAAAAGATGAATACAAGTCACATTTGACTTTTCAATTACAAGAGGTGCTCAAAGTGGTTATCATCAGCATAAAAATAACACATAGATAACATTCTTAACATGTGTATACATTTTTTGGCACCCTCAGTATATATTATGTATAAACACAATAAGATGCATAAATAGGGTAACCATGTCTGTAAACAGATGACTTCAGGTTAGACTGAAGAGAGCAATCACAGAATGTTAGTTCTTGAATGCCCCTAATAGATAAACTTTTTCTAAATCATTGTGTGTTCCAAAAAGGAGACAGGTAACATCCCGAGAGGTTGTGGGACTTGCTGGGATCCCACAAGGAAGAGATTCAGGTGGTGAGATTCAATGGGCCAACAGGTCACTCCCACTGTCACAATGGGTATGACTATTGGGAACACAGACACAGAATTGGGAAGACTTGTTTCCTTCTCACTGGGACCTTAGTCAAAAGGAAGTAAGATGGATGAAGGATGTAGGGGTAGAAGTGAGAAAATCATTGCCTGTTTTCTCTATCCTAAGTCCTTTTAGGCACTCATTTACCATCCAGTCTCAGAAACCCAGTTCAGGTCAGTGGCTTTGGGTCTTCCTTAAACACACAATTTGCAGGTCTATAACAGATCGGAAATGGGGGGGGGGGGATACACATATAGACCATCTTTTTCACAGCTGAGGATTGTTCTTGAAGTAAAGCTTTTAAGCCAGTGGGGAAAAAAAGTAATGAAATGTCTAAAATTGCAAGTGCCTTGGCTCCCTCATCTGCCACTGCAGCCATGATGGCACACTCCCTCTGAAGTCACCCTGAGGGGCTGCTCCAGGCCTCAATCATTGCCAGCATTGCAGGCCTAATCATTACTGAACTCAGTATTATGTCTCCACTTCAGGTAGAGTGAGCTTTTGCCATTATTTTAATAAAGCAATTTGGAGTGGATATAGGCACAAAGGCAATATCTATATGGTAAATACATACATACATAATTAGATGGCTGAAAAATTATATAGGATGGTGTTTAAAGAAGCAAAGAGTTCAAAATTGAAATGGAAGCCTGGTAAATAACCCATTATGCCCAAAGAAATCTTGATTGCCTATTCATAGCTGAAATTTACATGAACCCTTGTTCATTAAAGAATGAATAGCTGCTAATTTACAGCGTTACCAAAGCAAAGTTCAGATGACAGAATTTTTTAAAAAATATCCTCTCAAATCAGAAATCCACCAGCTGTCCCACATAAATTAAATGCCACTGCAACTTTCTTAATATACCGGAGACCCTATTTTTAAATTCTACTATCTAATTAAAATCCCAAGGAGAAACAAAGATGCAGATTGCAGAAATCAAAATTTAATAATAAAAAAGAAAATGGGAGGGAGAAAATCAATCCATTTGTTAAAGCAATTTGTTAAATTGCTTTCTTTTGCTAATTTTTTTCTTTTTTCTTTTTAACTGAATAATTTATTAGATGAAGAAGATACCTGAGCATTATTCAGGGAATCAGCTGAAACTCTTACTGGGATCTATAAGTCAAAGGTTTAAAGCAGGGAACAGGAGAGTGAACAAGGCATAACCCCGCCAGTAAGAGTCAGTACCCAGACAGGGAGGCTGACACAGCAGGGAGGTGGGCATGGCGAGGATGTTGTGAGTGTGAAACGTCCAGCTCTGAGTAGATGCCACCGTGCTCACAAGACGTGGGATCTCTGCATGTGAGAATTTCACAGGTGACAGGCATTGTCAGGATTTTACTCTGTTAGTGAGGAAACTGCAGACCAGGGAAATGCTAGAATTTGCCCAAAGTTACACAGCCAGTGTCAAACCTAGAACATGATGCATGACTTACGATTCTTAGATGTTTGCATTTTATTTATAGATAATAAACTGCTCACAAATGATCGTTCAAGTTTAAAGGGCAAAGAATACACACACTGCCCTTCCTCCACCATACACATACAACCTTAATGTAGTGATCTTCCACAAATCAATACAACAAATAAAAACACCAAGAGGAAAAAAATGGGTAATCATAAAGGAGTATTAAATAACAGCAATTTTAAAAGACCAGAGAATTATGAAACAAGTTTAACTCTATCAGTTCTCAAGGAAATGTAAATTAGAATTCAAATTAAGGGCCATTTGTTATAAAGTCCACAGAAGTAAATCATTATAACCTAGTGGAGCAGAACAGAAAATGGACACACTTGCTTGTGAATAGGTAAATCCTACTTTTCTGTAGGTCAGTATGGGAATATACATGAAAAACCTTAACAAATACTCATGTACTCAAGCAATTTCATTTTTTATAAACTTGCTGAAGAAAATAATCAGGCAAGAAAATAGAGGTGTGTGCACAAAATGTTTATAATACTGAAAACTGGAAAGAAACCTGCTTGTCCAAAGATCAATGAACTAAATTTTAGAAAAATTTAAACACTCTACAATATATTACCACAATGCCGTATCTTGTGGTTAAAGAATGAGCTCTACTATTAACTAGGTAGTTTATTCCCCATAATCACTCAACATTTCTGTTGCTTGGCATCCCCTTTTGCACCATGGGGAAATAATATTGCCTACTTCAGAAAATTCCCTTGAGAATTAAATGTATCAATGCTTCTTTAATGTAAAACACTTTGATTACATTCTGCTACATCATATATATAATTCAAAATATTCAAAAATATTACTTTTTAACAATGTTTATTATTATCACGCAGTACCAAAGAATGATATTGCTAGACTGCATTTTCTTTTCAATAGCATACCAAATAAAAAAACCTAAATATATAGACCAAGAGACAAAAAAAGATTATTTTTCTTTATGTTTAAACGTATTTTGCATTTATATATAATCAATTTGTATTACTTGCATAATAAAGTAGCTTTAAGAACCCTACGTGTTCTTTCAATAGTTTCTATGCAAGAAAAGAGGACACCTATGTTCATAATGCAGCAATACCTGTATAGCTTTCACTATAGCCTTAGACACAGTGTGCATCCATGCTTTCTTGAACACTTACTCGTTGTAAATGCTTGGGTAAGGTTACTAAACCTTTTAGAATTTTGCTGATATAATGACAAGCTAATTGTTATAAATTCAATGAGATAATCCCTGAGAAACATTTGGCCTAATACCAAATATGAAATGCTCACTCAACAAACATATTAGCTAGTATTACTCTTCAGCATATGTCAGTAATTATCAACACTAGTTCTTAGAATGATCCCCACACATGTATTACTATATTGAGCTATGTAGTATCTAGAACATGTGAAAGTTAAGAGTGACAGACCAAGGGACAAACAGTATACTGCCCAACTGCCCGTATGCCATGGAAATGGTTAGATTTACCTCAAAATCTAAAATTTGTGAAGTTGGGAGAATTGATATGATTTAGAAAAGGTAATTTTATTATTTGTAATTCTCAGTTCTCCATTGGAAAGCATAAGTTTTGTCAGAATAATAACTAAAAATTTGGAACCACATGAGTGTTTCTTCACTACAGATGCCATTGTCTTTGTTCATTTTTTTTTCAGTGTATTAAATACAAGCAGGATCATTGTTCATCTGAACTAGCAAATTTTCTCATCTAAACTTGCTTTAAAAAGCAGCAAAATGAAAGAAGTTAGGTATATAATAAGGCAAATATAGCAAAATGTTGATTGCAGACTATGGCTACTCACTGTACACTTATCATTTTATTCATAATTCAATGCTGGGAAAAAAGAATAAAAATGATAAGAAATACATGAATTGCACTCATTGTTGAATCTGAAAGTCTGAAGTCAGTCCTTTTGTAGCACAGCTGTGGGTCCCAAATTAGGGCATTTTTTCCCACATTGGTACACCATTGATACATTCTTTCTCTTAATGGTGGATGGTGGTGTGAAGTTTTGGCTTGGTGAATGTTGCATTGATTATTCTGAAAGCAAATTCTCTAGGTAAATATGAAAAGTAAATGCAATGAAACAGAATTTTAATTCAACAAATGGGGACATTGTTTTAAAGATTTTTATTTCTCCCCTACCATGTACTAGACTTGTGTTTACCTTTCAATTGACCTTTAAAAGGAATACTTTTTCTACCTTTGAAATGTTAATATTTCAAGGTAGAATCAATCCTTGCCCTTGCTACTGAGGCCTGGTACTGACCATTTGAGTGATACTGACTCTTAGTGGCTCGGTGCCTGGGACCCAAATTTCTTTAGAGAGATTCATGAGGAATATATTCGGAGCAGGGTGAAGTCTTCTCAGGTGAGGGTTGACCAGAGCTATTTAGAAACCTACCTTTGTTTTAGCTATTCCAGCTCTGACTTTGGGTAACCACCACAGTGGGATTATTAAGAAGCAATGACCAAACTCTGATGCAGTACCCACTGTGCTAATATAGAAATGATCTGAAAGTGATGTTTTAACAAATAACGTGCTTACTACTCTGGAAAAGTATGCAAGACCAAAGGTCTCATGCTTTGTTGCCTACCTCCCATGTGGTATTGGAACTGACTTCAAGAGAGGTTGTGTGGTTGTTCTGTGGATTTCTTGGCTGTAACATGAACAGTGGTGCTGAGTGACTCACTGCTTTGATTGTGATTGATGTCATGTGTACTTAAAGAAAATTCCATGTTCATTTGCATCAAATAAAAACATGAGAGCTTGGCACTAAAGTAAAATGGCCTCCTCTTCACCTTCAAAATATATGCTTTGTTTTGAAAATATACCTATTCAATAAAATAACATTTTACTAAATGACTCTGAACATCCTTGAAAATGTTACTATCAGCCATGAATATGACTTTTGATATTTTTTAAAATAGAAGGGTATGCTTAGGGAAAATTAAGACAAGGAAATTATATTCCATACTAGAAAACGAGTTAATGATTCTTATAAAGAATCTTTCAGGTAAATGAATAAACTGGTTGTCTTAGTCCATTTGTGTTACTATAAAGAAATACCTGAGACTAGTTAATTTATATAACAAAGAGATTTGTTTGTTTTATAGTTCTGCAAACTGCACAAGAAGCATGGTACCAGCATCATCTGGTTAGGGCATCAGATAGAAGGAGAAAGGAAGGCAATGTGTGCAGAGATCACATGACAAGAGAAGAAGCAGGAAAAAGAAGTTTAAGGCTCTTTTTAACAGCTAGCTCTCATGGGAACTAATAGAGTTAGAACTAACTCCTCCAACACACACAGGGAGGACATTAATATATTCATATCTAGCCGGGCTCGGTGGCTCAGCCTGTAATCCCGTGCCTTGGGAGGCTGAGGTGAGTGGATTGCCTGAGTCCGCAGGTTCAAGACCCGCCTGGGCAACTTGGCGAGACCTCATCTCTACAATAAATCAAAAACCAGCTGGGCGTGGTAGCGCTCGCCTGTAGTTCCAGCTACTTGGAAGGCTACGGTGGAAGGATCGCCGGAGCCCAGCAGGTTGAGGCTGCGGTGGCCGGGAGCGGCCACTGCACTCCAGTCTGGGCTACAGAGTGAGACTCCAACTCAAAAAAAAAAAAAAATATATATATATATATATTCATATCTGTCCTCATGACGAATACCTTCCATTAGGCTCCACCTCCAACATTGGGATCAAATTTCACCCTGAGATTTGAGTGTCAAATTTCCAAACCATAGAGCTGGTAGACTGTAACAATAATACACAATTATAAAGGACACAAGATAGTGACATTAGGTGTTGCTAAGATATGAAACCCGTAATAGTGAGGGATAGTGAAGGTAATAGCCTTTTTCAAAAGGATTCAGTGACTGCTGCCCTGGACTTGCTCTTTTTTCTCATTACCATTTCAGTACACAAAGGCCCAGCTTTCAACACAATTTCTTTAGGACATTACCACACTCACCCAAGACCCCAAAGGACAGATCTACACCTACTTGAAAGGTAGGAGATCAGTAGAGAGGAGGGAGCTTAGGGCTGGGTGTCCTGGCTCTGTTTCTGTCATGGGTTTCTCAAATACTAGTTGCTGGACTAGAGATCATTTCATATAAAGAATAGAGGACTTCAAAGGCAAAAGGAAACAGTGAGACAGTGACAATGAGAGAGTAGCTGAGGGATGCTACTCTAACATTTAGGACTGGACAAGGACAAGTTGGAGGTTATCAAAACCTAGCTGCATGCAGAGCTCCCCACGTTGCTGAGAGTCAGACTCTTGAGGGATGGACACTATCCAGTGGTTTCTGCAATTGTATAAACATTCTGGAAACTGCTATTGGAACATATTGCTGCTTCAGGAGTGAGGAACTTTTGCAGGAGCAGTGTTGACAGGAATAAGTGAATCTCTCCTTCCATTTTCTCTAAAGCTCCACAATGAGACAACCCAGCAGGAAGCAAACTGCGAAAAGTGGCATATTTTTTCAGAGTTCCAGTCCCAGGATCACAGAACAGAATTTAGAAAAGGAGGGAAAGCTGAGGGACCCTAACTCTGAAAACTTCTGATGTGTGAACATCATGAATCCACATTTAATTTGCCAGAATAAGTCAAATTACCACACTTAGGTTCAAGAGGGTGGCAAAACCAGATCCTGGGGAAGAGTAACAGAGTCTACTACACCCATTGAGAATGCAAGGTATATCTTGGCTTAGAATTTCAGCTGTATCAGCCTTCTGACCTTTCCCTGATAAACCATTTGGACGCAGTTATCCTTCATATATCCAAACCACATGCTGTTGGTGCATATTTCCATTTACACAATATCTGGGAATAAAACATTCTAGTTATTTATTAATATTTGTGAAAATAAAAATGTTTATCAGGCTAAGTGCTGTGGTGTAGAGATGGGAGAGTCCCTTCTCCTAAGGAACATTTATTATAAGAGGCAGCGTTTTAAATAATACTGACACAACTTCGATAAGTAACATCATGTAGATGGTACGGATGAAGGGATGGAGAAGATAAGTAAACTAAACTAGGTAGCATGTTTGTGCTTTTTCTTTCTGGGCAAGCCTTTGAGAATGGGGAATACATTTTTTCTCATAACTGATTTGAATGGAATTATATTAATGAGGGAAACATTGATAAATCAAATAATTCTGACCTTGCATGTTTGTGACAGTCATTTATTCCTTCAAATTATATACTTGTGGTTTAAATTATTTTACAGATATAGTTCCACGCCAAGACATACATTCTTTAAAGGTAGAAGACAAATTGTATACTGAGTCATAAGATAGTGCATAATACTGAGTAAAATAATGTTCACAAAGAGAAAAATTTAAATGCCTTAACAGGCCAAGGGGGTAATGTAAATAAATAAAGTTGATCATGTGTAAATAATAAAGAGTAGATTGTAAGAAATAGGAATTTTTTTTCTCTTCTTAAATATTTGATGCTCAAATAAAACACAGCTTAAGACAAATTTAGCCTAAGGTTGCCTGTAGGAAATCACAGATTCTGATACGAATCCTCACTTTATAGTTGGAAAAATGGGCCCAGGGAGATTAAGTGATTTTTATGTTAAGAAATTAATAACAAACGTCGGAACAAAAAGTTACCAACTCCCAGGGGAGATCTATGTACAACATACTTCAGATTCTGTCAACACTACTGGTATTTTTACATGACTATCCTGAGATTTCTGATAAACATACATATATTAAAAGTGTATCTCACTCTTTGTATCTTATTCTTTGTGTCTCAACCCCTCACCCAGTAGATGCTTACCACTCAGCATACTAGTAAAAATAGTCTTCTGGGTCCAATAGAACCCCTTGTTTTTTCAGGTTTTAAAAACAATATTTTGAGTTACTTCACATATAGTTTATAGAAGGAAAAGACTAATGAAAATTGTCCATATTAGAAATTTTAATAAGAATTTAAACCTAGTAATTCCAAAATCTTATTTCATTTTTTCCTTGCAGTTGATCCTCTGTATCTGCAGGTTTCATATCTACAGGTTTTGCATTCTCAGGGCTTTCTCCCCAGACTCAACTAACTGTGAATCAAAAATATTCAGAAAGAAAAACCAATAAAAATAAAACAATAACAAATAATTCAAATAAAAATTACAGTATGACAACTATGTACATAGCATTTATACTGTATTAGGTATTGTAAGTAATTTAGGGATTATTTAAAGAATATGGGATGATGGTCATAGGTTATATGTAAAAACTATGTCATTTTATATAAGGGATGGGCACACATGGATTTTGGTATCTGTTGAGAGGAGATATCCTTGAACTAATTTCCCTCACATACCGGAGATGTGTATATGTTTTCCCATTGATGATTAATAATGAAATAATTACTAAGAAGATAAAGGGCCAAAATATTTAAAATATAGGAAAAGATAAAAGCATCAAAATTTCACAATTTATCTGAGAATTATAAAGGCATCAAATGGATCCAAATAGTAGTTTCACAATTTTTTATTTTTTTAAAACAAAATTTTTTGTATCTTAAAAAACTGAAAATTTTGAAATATCAATTCTTACAAGAGTTAGACATATTCATAAAAAACTAAAATAAAATTTATTGGTCTCTAATAGTATACCAATGACTAATAATTACACTTTGTTCTTAAGATGACCACATATGATTAAATAACACACTTTGATTACAAAAATAAAAACAAACTTCTCCCAAAAGCAAAATATGTTAAAAGCCATATGTGTGTTTTAATTAATAGCAAAGTTTCTAGGGATTAGGTAGAAAAATCCTGCCAGTAATTTATTTTTGCATCATTTCATTTTTCTGCCTTAGAGTGGGACCTGAGGGAAGACAGGTACAGATGCTACTTAAAATATTGATTCTGAAGTGGGAAAAAAAATACTGCCAACTGGTCTTACCCTGCAATATATCCAGCTAAGATCTTGCAGAATCACTTGTATGAGTTTGAATTAGAATACAACTAAAAATTAATACCACTTTAAAGTATAATCATTTATACTACATGATTACATTGTAATGTGACTTCTATTCATATGGACTAGACTACTTGGTCAAATATTCTATTAAAGAAATGAGTAGTTTCTTAAAAAGGAAAATCATACACTAATTTTCATGTGTGTTCTAAAATATTTCTGCCTTGCATGTTTTGAGATATATTATTGAGGTAAATATCTAGTAGTCGCTCCTGCTAGTAATACAGTACACTAAGTTTAGTTATTATTTTCATGCCAGAAGTTTCTTTCAATGCAGATCTGTGGTGGTGGTACATTGAAAATAGACAAACTTTTATTTTATTAGATATCAAATATTTTAGTAGACTTTTTGTTTTATTTGTCAGAAACATTTTCAAGTTATTTTAAAGCAAAGCTATTCAGCTTAGATTTTTTTTAAATTAATGTTGGAATTAGTTTCTTAAGCAAAACTTTTGTAATTTGTTTACTATGCCATTTTGGGCCCTTCAGGGGGCCCAGGCGCTGGATCCTCCAGGGACTGGGAAGCTAAGCAGTGTTGTTTGCAGTTAGCACTTGCTTGGATGAAAGATGATGCTATGTATCACATTATATATGGATATATATCATTTAATAAATATATAAAGTTTGCTAAATTCAAAAATATTTTAGGCAACATATGTTAATATACATACATTCCATAGCAAATTTTTTGAAAAAGATAAATTTTACTTGGGAGAATTTCAGGTAAAAGAAAATAGATTAGAAATACATAATTAGCCCTACTGCTTCTAAAGTCCCATTATAATGCCAATAAAGACATTATCTGAAAGGCAGAGATTCAGTAAGACAAAAAGTTTCATAAAGAAGACAGTTAAAATTTTGGAAACTGAGAGAGATGAATATATGATAACTGACTTAGTTCACCTGTAAATAAGCATGTCCTTGGAAATTAAAGTCATAATAAAATACATATAAAAATTCAATAAAAAGATTCAAAAGATAAAGTTAACAAGCTGTCCCAGAATAAGAAAGACACCGAGATTAAAAACAAGAGAGACATAATACAAAAATTAGAGAACAAAGCCAGAGGTTAATATCTAAATGACAAGAGTGCTGGAAAGAGAGAATGAAGAAAATAGATCACTAATAAAATAAAGATAGTTCTATTAATAGAATGGAAAAAGTTTCTGGATTTAAGAGCCCATCATATAAACAATAAAATAAATAAGAATAGACTTAAGCAAGTTATATCATTGTAAAACTTGTTAATAGTGAAAACAAAAAGAAAATTATATAAGTGACAATAGAAAAAAACTACATTTAAAGAATTAGATTGGTTTTAGTCACCTCACCAAAAATCTGGAAAGCTAAATGTTATTTACATTTAAATAATTACATTTGTTACTAGAAAAAGTTTTGTTTTGTTTTGTTTTTTAAACTGTTCAACAAATGAAAAGCAAATAGAAGATATCATATTACTCAGCTGTGAAGAGCATATTTACTATCCCGGTAGTGTAAATATTGAATATTGAGGTGAAATCACCATGCTGTTATTATATTGGTTTGATGAGCAGATGGGAAGGGTGCTTGTTCATGATGGTGGGTGAGGAGGTAGATTAGTGTTAATTCCTCATCTTTTAATTTGGGATGCTAATTGATTAAAAAACTGAAAAATTAAGAAATGGCAATGGAAGCATTCTATTTAGAAATATAGAATTAAATCACAAAAGAATCACCTAAAGTATTTGCAATCTGTTCTGTCCAAGAATATGTTTATTCAGCAACTCAGTGGGGTGCTACCTACTTTTAAAGAAACCTGTGTATTGCATTATAATTTTCCTGGTCATCCCTGAAGTGTTCCAGTGTTTACTATAATGAGCCAATATTGTTTACAATCAGTGGTTTGTATTTTTTTTATATAAGTTGGTTTTCCTTCTCATTGAAGATGATTTTTTTTTCTATTTGTCAGTCTTTTAGTTGATTTCATTGGGCTGCAAGGAGAATAGAGTAGAAACTGTCATTCTACCAGTCTACATTGAAAATATTTTTCTAATAGTTGTTTTCTCTCCTGACTCATGATATGCTGAAGGCTGTCACCATTGATGGTAGACCTCAGCAATAACACAGTTCTTTCCTCCTACTTCCATCTTCTCCTGCTTCTTATTTGCTTTCTATTAGAAACCAGTTAAAACCATCTGATAAAGGTAATAACTTACGAGTGACATCTGAAAAAATATTCTATGAATATATGTTTTTGCTATGGATAATGGACTTCATAGCATTTCTTTGCTGCTTGGTTCTGCCCTTTGCCTTTTTGACGCTGCATGAGCCTTTTGGATAAACACCCTGCAGACAAATATGTTGAGACTCCCTGTGTTTTTATATTTTTCTGCATCTGTAAATGGAGAATGGAGGATGAGCATATTCCTCAGTGTTAATCTTATTTATGTAAACATGCAGGGCCCCTGATGGTCAAAGCAATATTTTAGTCATTGAGTTGTTCCTATAAGCAGTTATTTTTCAAGTACAAGTTGGGTGAGAGGGATATGAAAATATATGTCTTAAACTTGTAACTGAAATGAATGAGAAATGGTATGCTAACTAAGGTAAAATATAGTTATGGTTCATAACCTGAGACTTTTATTTGAATATTTGCTTACAAATTATAAAACTTAGGAAGTAAGTATGACAAATATCTTTCAAACTGTATCTGGATTTTGAATGATTCCTAGTGGATACCTGGAACTAGTTGTTGAAACATATTTAAGTGATACATGGTCTCAGTAAATGATTAGTGATGTCTCCCATGTCCACACACTATAAGAGAGTCATAGTGCCGCCAATCTTGACTAAATTTCTGTAAAATCTTTAATAATGAGTACTGGCTGAAAATAAATATTCACAGAGGCATCAAAAGAACATAGTATTTATAGTGCTGCTATGTAGGAAAAAATAATGCATCCTTTGTTGCAATATTATTTTAGTCTTATTTTCTGTTTCACGGTAATTATGGGACACAACTTTAAAAGCATAATTGTATCTCATAAATAACTTGGAAAATAGTATACATGCTATTGATATTTTTTAAACAAACTGCTTTTTTTAGATTGTTATTCGATTATATATTGTGGTGGTTTTGAAATTATCATTTGAAATGATCAAGCATATATAAGTTTTCTTTAGATAAGATTTGTTATGTATTTTGACCCAATAAAATAATAAATACACAATATTCTTAAAAATGGAAAAAAAATGAAAAGTGAAAAGTTATAAATAATCGCTATTAAATCTTTAATGTTAGCAATATTATTCTCATATTATTAAGTTTCTTTTAAAAATATTTCTAATTGTTGCATGTAATTTCTTAGTGTGCTTACAGTCATATACAATATTTTACTTAACTCATTTTTATTGGGTTTTGGACTATTTTTGAATGGTATTATAAATAATTCTATAGTCAGCAGTTTATACTAAGATAGTTATCAAGTTGGTTATTCCCTGTTGAAAATAAGTGCAAGTCAAAATACAGCTTAAAGGATTAAGTATAGTTTTGTATGTTGTTAAATCCAATTTGGTAGTATTTTGTGGAAAAAGTTGAACATTAATGTTTATGACAAATATTAATCTCTGATTTCTTTTTTCCCCCCTTATAATGTCTATATAGTATCTGGTTTTGGTAGCCATTAATGCTGGTCTCACATAAAGGTTTAGGGAGTGTTACTTCTCATCAATGCTATGGAAATGTTTGTGTAAAAACTGTATTTCTTTTTCTTTAATGCTACTAGAATTTGCCAATGAAGATTCAAAGATTTTCTTGTTGAAGAGTATTTAATTACAAATCCAGTTTCTTAATAGATATACAACTATTCAAGTTACACATTTCTTCTTGAAGAGATTTAGCAGTTTGTATATTTTATGGAAATCTGTCTTCCATCTGAGTAGGTAAGTTTGTAGACCTAAAGTTATTTGTAATGCACTTTTATTTGTAGGAATTTTCGCTCTTTCGTTCCATATATTTATATTTTGCAGCTTCTTTCTTTGTTTTTGTTTGTTATTTTGTTTTTGGTAGGTCTGACAGAGGCAAGTTAATTTTGCTGATTTTTACTCAAAGAACAAGTTTTTGGCTTAACTGGCTTTCTGTGTTGTTTTTATCTTCTCAATTAAATTTATTTCTATTCTTTGTTATTCCTTTCTGCTGATTAATATGGAACTGATTTGTTCTTATTTTTCTAGTTTAAGGTAGAAGCTTAGATCATTGTTTCAGGCTCTTTCTTCTTTCTAATAAGCACAATTTAATGCTATAAATTTCCCTCTATGCACTTTTTAGATGCAGTCCACAAAATGTGATATGTTGTCTTTTCATTTTCAGTTAACTCATAATAGCTTTAAATTTTCTTTGTGACTTGCTCTCTACCCATGGGTTGGTTATCTTTTCAAATATTTGGGTAATTTCTAGGTATATTTCTGTTATTGGTTTATAGTTTAATTTTGATATATTCATTGACTATACATTCTATGATTTCAATTATCTTAAATTTGATGTTTCTTTTTATGGCTGAGAATATTTTAGTGAATATTGCATATGCATCTGAGAAGATAGTATATTCTGTTGATGCTGGTGGAGTGTTCCTAAGTTTCAGTCTGATCAAGTTCATTGATGATACTGTTCAGCACTTCCAGATCATTAGTGATTTTCTTCTACTTTCTGTATCAACTATAGAAAAAGATGTATTTGCATTTTCAACAAAATCATTTGTTTGCTCATTTTTGCTTTCAGTTATATATCTTGTGCTGAATGCATTTTGAAATAATTTTAAGTGATTTGATATCTTTATCGTTGTTCAAGTTTCCTCTTCATTCCTTATAATATACATTGTGCTAAAGTCAAATTTTTAAAATAAGCTTTTAAAATGTTAGGACAGTTTTAGGCTTACAGAAAAAATTCACAGATAGTACAGAGTTTCCAAGCACTCCACACCCAGTTTCACCTATTATTAATGTCATACATTTGTGTGGCACATTTGCCTCAACTGATGAACCACTTGTGATATAGTATGTGTGTATGTGTGTGTGTGTGTGTGTGTGTGTGTGTGTGTGTTTACCACAGTCTTATTTTCTAGGATGGCAGATACTCCAGGTTCATCTTGTAGAATTTCTGTCCTAGTCCTAAAATCAGCCATTTCTTCAAAGAACTCTAATTTCTTTTTATTAGAGAGGGGTATTAAAAACCAAGTTCTTGGCCTTAGGTGTGTTTATTGCTACTGAGATGTTGTTACTTCTAAGGTCTCTCAACAGAGCAAAATAATAAATGTATGTATACTAAATCATACATACCATGCAAATGCACATATCTATACATATTTTTATATACAGAAATTGACTTTTAAAATATCAGTGAGGTCATTGGAACATTAGTTTTGTTAATTTTTGTATGAATTATTTTTATCCTCTTATTTTTAATTCTCTATGTGTTTATAGCTAAAGCTGGTGTCTTGTTTGAATTTTTTGGATTGCACATAAAAGTGAGTTCATGCAATATTTGTCTTTCTGTATCTGGCTTATTTCACTTAACATAAAGTTTTCCGAATTTGTCTATGCTGTGAAAAAATGGCAGGAACACACTTTTTTTTTAAAGACTGAACTTCATCAACAAGGGTATCTGAATAATCAATGTTTATATAACTATGAAATGTACCCCATGTCTTTATAATAAAAATTTTTAAAAAGACTGAATAGTAGTTCACTGTATGAACATATATATTATGTTATAATATATAATACAGTATATGATAACAATATATAGCATATTATATTGTATGCCTATATACATATGTATGTACACACACTATATTTTTAGTATTCATTTTATCCATCGATGAATACTTAGGTTGTTTTCTTGTTGTGGCCATTGCAAATACTGCTTCAATAAAATCTTTTCAGGGATATATAGTTAAATCTTTCAGCACACTTTTTCCCTGTTTATATTTGGTATTGATATTTTATATGTTCGTAGTTTTGAATAATTGATTTTGCATAGTAAGGCAATGGGAGAAGAAGAACCGTGTCCTGAAGTCTATTTGGGACATATATTTGGAAATAAATTACATTACACTTTTAGAAGCTGATTAATGTATATATTTTTTGCCATAACAGTAATTTTTAACTAGTCTAGTGTAAACCAGTGAAGTTTTATCAGGCAGGCTTTGTATGGAAACTTGTTGCAGTGGGCTCATGGGATACTTTATATTATTATCTTGCCGAGAATTTAGGACATATGATGTCACTTCACAGTGAGGCCACACAACAAGAGGGAGACCCACAGCTTGAGGAGTAGTTGGCCTTCTCTCTTCTTTGCAATTTCCACCTGGGAGATTGTGTACTGTGTAAAGCATACTGTTTAGGTCACAATTCTAATGCAAATAAAGTATGGTATGTGTTCAAAAAAATAAAAACAAATAAATATGGGAATGCAAATATCTCTTTGAGAGAGTAATTTTATTTTATTTGGATAGATACCCAGTAAGCCACTACATTTCACAAAGTATATGTATATCCTCCTCCCCCTCCCTCTTCTCCTTCCCCTCTCCCTCTCTGTCTCCCTCTCCTTCTCCCCACACTTTTTTTCCTTCATTCTTTAGCTTGGAAAGTTTCTACTAATAAATCTTCAGGATCATTGATTCTTTCCTTGTCTGTGTCAAGTTGCTAGTTTTGTTGGTGAGGAGGCTATTCCCTGTTTTTCTGTCTCAGCTTCAGTCTTACGCAGGGACTGAGTACCCATCTCAGGGGTTGTGCCCTCTCTGTAATTCATTTTTCTCCAGTCTAGGAGATTTCCCATGGCTTAGGTCCAAGATATCTTTCTGCCTCTCCTCCAGAGGTTGAGAGCTTTTATCTATTCCTATAACATATATCTCCATAGTCTTTCTTTTTTTTTTTTTAATTTTTATATTATGGTATTATGGGATACAGTTAGGGGTTAGGCATACAAAAATGCTTTCGTTCAGGCACCCTTGATGATAAGAGGTGTCTCCCCATCCCCAGACAGATATTTATCACCATTAATCCCATCGCCCCCCCCGCCCATAGTTTCCCACCACTGTCAGTCATTTTCTTGTGGTAGTACGTTGGATGATCAAGGTCTACTACATGAGTGAGAACATGTGATACTTAGTTTTTTGTTTCTGTGAGAGGTCACTCAGTCTTATGGACTCTAGTTCCATCCAGGTTGCTGCGAAATTCATGATTTTGTTCTTTCTTATGGCTGTGTAGTATTCCATTGTGTATATGTACCACATTTTTTTAATCCAGTCCTCTTTTGATGGACAGCATGGTAGGTATAAAGGAAGTCAAGCTATCTCTCTTTGCAGATGACATGATTGTATATCTTGAAAACCCAAGAGAATCTGTCAAAAATCTCCTTACACTGATAAAGGACTTTGGCAAAGTCTCAGGTTATAAAATAAATTGCAAAAGACAATCGCATTCCTCTACTCCACTAATAAGCAAACAGAAACCCAAATAAAAAGTACAATTCCATAGTCTTTCTACTCATCATTTTAAATATCTTTTAAAGGCTTCAAAATGGGCATAGAAATAGAATGTGAAAAAGTTTATAAATACAATTTTTTCAAAATTTCCTTTAAATTTTTTACTCATTATTAATTTTTATAATCTTGAGGATAAAAATTAAACAACATCCTTTATAGTGTTTCCAGTTGTGGGATTCTACAGTGAACATATTTAAAATAAATAACTTCATAATGTAGGATATCACAAATCAGGGATGAACTATAATGAGCCCAGTACCTATTTCTTTTAACAGAACTTTCACCATAGACATAAACAGAGTATGACCCCCTTTCATTTCAAATAACTTTTACAAATTGTCTGCATAATTCCCAGTGTCTACAATACCTAAATACTTCATGAGAAGTAGCTTCATTTTCAAAAGTATTTAATATAATTCTACATCTTATTTGATTCTGTGATTGAACATAAAACATTGTGAAAATGATATGATCCCTCAGAATTGAGCAGCTGTTGAATAACTTACAGAAGATGGGCCTTTGATTATTCTGTTATCAACTTTTACTATTCTAGCAGCAACAAAACTATGTTGTTTTCTCTCATTTTATACTATTGTGGCAATGGCATTGAGAGATAAGAACTATTATATGGAATCAGGTAGATACCCCAACTAGCTCAATCTACCTAGAATATTCAGTATCTGTTATATTTAATAAAGCATCTTGTACCACAATCTTTTCCTCAGTGACCCACATCCTCCCAATCAGTTCTTCAACACACCGGAACCTAAAAACTCATTGAATCTGCCATGTTCTCACTGTTCCTCACCTCCCTCAAGTCTTCATTCCTGGGTTACCTGCTTAGTTTCTAAGATTCATCATGACAGTCTCCTCCTTATTTCCCTCTTCCTTCCTTCTATTTTCTTAGAAACCCGACCTTAGTTAAGTCTCACCCTCCCAGCACTCTCTGCCTACCTCCTACAGCTGAGTGATTGAGAGAAACACAACCAAGAATATTGGTCCCACTCTATTTGCTTCTAATTTGAGTGAATCCCTAGGCTACTCCTAGCTGTCACTGCATTTTTCTAACCCATACTCTTTCCCTCTCTCCCGCATATCTAGCTAAACCTTTCATGTTCTTCTGAAGCTTTCAACACTTTGTCCTCATTCTCTTGATCAACTGATGACTTTATTTTCCTTATCACTGAGAAAATATAAGCAAGCAGGAGGAAAGCCCCGCAGGGCTCTCCCTCAGTGCAGGGCACTGCTGCCTCAAGCTCCTGTCTGTACATTTCCTTCTCTACAGTCACTGTGAGTGTGGTGCTCTGCAAACCATCTTTTGCATTGACCTGCTAGGTTTCATTATTCTCTTTTCCCCAAAGTTGTCATTTCATCAATTCTCCCCTTTTTTTCCCTTTACCATCAGCTTTACTCTCCAAAGGACAAAAATATGTATTTATAGCTCACATTTAAATAAACAAAACAAGAACAAAAGCAGCCTCTTCTGTATTCTTTTATCCCCATCTTAGCCAGATTCCATGACTGGATTGCCCCTGCCTAGTCATCTGTCCTCTCCTCAACTTGGCTTGAATCCATTCCAGCTATACTTTCCTACCAGTCATTCCATCAAAACAACTCTCTTCAAGACACCCAATGACATTAGGATGCCCAACTGAAGAATTAATTCTCAGTCCTCATCTTTCATAGCTTCTGGCATGGCTGATTAAATCTTTTTTTCAAATCACATTTCCCCTTGGCTTCCAGGACTCTTTGTTTTTCTTCTTACTTCCTGGCTGCTTTTTCTTCATTTTCTTTAGTAGATCATCTCATATCTTCAACCTCTAAATGCTGGAATATTCTGCATTTTAACTTTCATCCTTATTTTTATCTACATTAACTCTCAAGGAGATCTCAGGCAGTCTCTTTGCATATCATCTATAGGCTGACAAACATTAAATTAATATCTGCATCCCAGACATCTTCATATATTATATATTGGACTGCATTAATTTTGGGCATTTTCATTTCTTTTCACTAGCAAACACATCCACACCCCCCCAAAAAATACTCAGTAATAACCAACCAAAATACAAGCATCCTGTTTCTTTCATATCCTGTTTCTTTCATATCAGTAATTGACACCACTGTCTTGCAGCTACTCACCTAAAAATCCTGAAGTCATACTTTTCTCAGGTGTGCCTGTCACCTCCCCCATCCAATCTATCAGCAAATGCTATTTGCCTGTGCTAGAACTTTCTACCTATTTCTGCTGTATCTATAACTCAACTCTTAGGTGTGTCTCCGTTCTGGATTTAACTCTTAACTAATCTCTCCGTGCTTCTTCCCTGTTACTATAAAGTCTGTCATCAAAACTACACACAGAAGGATCCCTTTAAATATATGTCAGCTCTTTGTGCAAACTGTCCTATGGCTTCATTTAAAGTAATATTGCACACAGAGGAAACGTGAAAGGCCTTAGGTGCCTGCAAGTCTACATTATTTGTGTTCTTCATACACATATATACTCCACCTCTTCTCACATCTCTTCTATCCCTTTGTTCTCCCCCTACTCAACTTCTGCCATGTGCCTTCCATGCAGGTCCTTAAAAAATACCAAGCATACTCCCAACTTAGAGCTTTTATGTTGGTTGTCTCCTCTGCCTGAAATAACCCTCTCTCCCCTACACATCTAGTTTAATTTTTTTTTTTTTTTTTTTGAGTCTGTGTCTTACTCTGTTGCCCAGGCTGGAGTGCAGTAGCACGCTCACTACCACCACAGCCCTGACCTGCTGGGCTCAGGTGATCCTTCCACCTCAGCCTTCCAAGTAGCTGGAGCCACAGGCACGTTCCACCATGCCCAGCTAATTTTTTTATTTATTGTAGAGACAAGGTCTCACCAAGTTGCCCAGGCTGGTTTTGAACCCCTGGACTCAGGCAATCCTCTGGCCTCAACCTCCCAAAGTTCTGGGATTACAGGCTTGAGACACCACGCCTGGCTTAGCTTGATTTTTTAATATCATTTTAACTGTCACATTATTTGAGCCCCCTTTCCTGACCCTCCTTTGTATAATGACACTCCACTTCCACTTTAGTACTCCACATTCCCCTTCTTCATTTTTTACATACTTGCTTTCCCAAGCTTTATAAAGTCAGGTGCTTTATCTGTTCTGTTCACTAGTGCCCCACATCTTGAAAAGTGCCTGGTACATGGTAGAAATAATACAAAGATTGATAAAGCAATCTTTAGACTAATGTGCAGTTTCATTTCAAATTTAAATATGCAGCCTCTGTTGCAATCTTAACAAACATGTCATTGAATAATCTACCAAAACATATGCAGTTAGAAGTGTTGAGTATATGCTTATGTTTTTGGAACTGGTATTTTTATTATCTTGAGGAGAGATAATCATTTTCACATTTTAATGTCCAAAGTTGCTGATTGTCCTTCAAAGATATATTTAAAAAATGTCTACTACCTCAGGTAACCCAATACATCCAAAGACATTAACCTGAATACAGAAACACTTTTTATTTTATAATAATTGATTATATCAGTTGGTCTTAGAACTTTCTTATTTATTTCTTCAGAAATCATTTTGGAGGGTATTCCATGTGTTCATCACTATTCTAAACTTGGAGGAAGTTACTAGCAACAGTGCAAAACATCCTCCTTTAGGTGTTTCATCTAAAGAAAAAACAAACATGTAAATATGACTATGTATTACTCTCTCTGTGATACATAGAATGATGGAAGTTGACATAATACTGTTGAGGCACAGAGAAGTTATCTTAGGAAAGAAGAGTAACCCACAGCAGGTGCTGCTCAGAAACTGGGTTCGAAGAAGTGAGCACCTTTGCTAGCAGAGAGTACATGTAGGGACATTTAGAAGGTTGAAACGGCTCCTGCAAAGTGTTGGCAGTGAGTAGCTTGAATGCAGTTCAAAGTAAGTAGGGGGAGGTGTAAAGTGGACTCCAACAACTTGAAGACCACAAATTTCATAACCTTAGGAGACTGAGTTTATCTTTTCATTCCTTAGCGTTTAGTATGCACATAATAAATAATTGTTAAGTAAATAAGTGGCAGATGTTACTACCTCTGAATGAATATAGAGAGAAGAATGGAGACACAAAAAATAAGTACTATTGCAAAGGAGTGTGTAGCTTCTCCATGTCTTCGAGTGGAAGACGTGAATGTGAATATGAATATGAGTCAAATTTGTGATTTTTATTTTTTTACTGTAAAAATAAAGCTTAAAGAGGACATTTAGGAGCAAGATTCCGGTAGATAGTGGATAATGTCTTAAATCAAAACTAGAAGTATAAATACTGTAAGAGCTAACCATAAACTGAAAATGTATACATTTCAATGGCGAGACACACTTTCATATATTGCAAAAAAGCTATTGCAGTGGCATACAAAGAAAATAATAGATCTCAAAAAGAGATCTGGAAACGGTGTTTATTTTTTGTGTAACATAGAAAAGCAACATTGTATTAAGCTGAAAAATTATTAAAGGAAAGAATCAACTAATACTTAATTGTTTAAGGTGCATTTCAGCATGAGAAATTCTTAAAGAAACTTTTTGTTACCATGTAATCCTGCAAGTCTGTTTAGATAAAGACACTTCTCTGCTTTATAACTCGGTCCGGTCAGCCGTTATTCATGGCCTTCATCTTATTCCTTCTGGTTTCCATGACTAATAAATATTTGTAAATTATCTTTTGATTTCCTTATTTCTACATCTTGATCATATCATAATTAATGCCCCAGTTTTATATTCCCTCCTTTTTATTCCTCAGCTATGAGTTTAACCTCACATTTATTTTCTTTTTCTAACTACTTGTACCTACTCTGGCCATTGGAAGCTCTATTCTATTATCAAGCCTTCCTGACAAACAGGAACATGGTTCCCCATAAGTCTCTTGGGCTTGAATACTCTATGTTATGCTTACTTCTCACTTCTATTCACCCCAGCTAAAAGGTTATGATAGTTTGCTCAAACTTTCTCTATCTCCCTAATATGTCACCTCATTACCTACAATATTTTACCATCGACTGAAGGAAGTGCCCTCTTTACAAGGGTTTCTTCTTCTTCTGTTCTGTTCCCAGCCATTCTTCTGGGTCCCAAGGGTGAGTCTCCTACAGCGGCTCTAATAAGATATATCTGTCAAGATAAAGTGAACAGAGTAAAGTCTACACACAGTACTGATAACAAGGCTAACATTTATTGAACACTTGCTCCAATGTAGTCACCCAACAGCCCTTGCTCCAGCTGTGTCTTGCTCAAATTCACACGTTCTAAATGTGAGAGCAGAACCCCAACAGAGCTTCTTAGACACCTTTGCCACAGAGCCTAAGTGATGATGATCAAACATATGAGGTAATCCTTGAACTTGACTTTGATGATTTAATTATCTTCCCCATGCACCTATGTCTGTCAAATTCTCCTCAAGTTTAAAGGCATACATCAGGTGCTACCTCTTCCAGGTTCTTTTGTGTGGATCCTAAAACTAAAATTGTATGCCCTCATTTCAATGCACATAGAAACTTGCGTTTCTTATTAAAATCCAGCATGCTCTATAATGTATTATAATTATATATATTATATATAATTATGTATATATTATATATATGTATACATATGGTTTATGCATTTAGAAAACACACAAAGCAGTGTTTTGGATGTTTTGAGAGGTCAGTGTGTTGTTAGAGCAGGGACCCTGAAGTAGATGCCCTGGCCTTCACTCCTGGTTCTACTACTCAAATGAATTATGTAACCTCTTAGTGTTTCATTTTCCTTGGTCATAAAGTGAAATTGACAATAAGAACTATTTTGTAGGGATGTTGTGTGGATACAGAAAGTGGATACACATAAATTTGTATACATATAAATAGTGCTTGAAACACTCCATAAATGAAACTATTATACGCATTGCATATAATATCTAGACCCTCCACAAGGGGTCATCTCCATGTTTATTGGGTGAATATAGGTGAAAATTGGACAGCAGATTCTCACCATCACTTTTACCATGTCAAGATAGGATTCCTAAGTGAATGTTTTATTGATGTAAACTCTTTGCTGCAGTTAGTTATTTATTTCATATGTATCATTTGCAAATTAGATAATTCAGGATTCTGAGATGAAAAATACACTCTGCTTTCCAGAAGCTTACAGTCTAGTGGGCAATGTTGGGAGAGAGGTATAGGCCAGCAATTATAATCCAGTATGTTGAGGACTGAGACAACAGCAGTAGCTACAAGGATCACAACCACCACCACAACTCATGCTGTGGGTTCATCATATACAACTGTGCCACATGCTTCCAGTCAAGGCCTTTGTGTCAGCCATGCCAGGGAGTTATAATCCTCTTAATTCATGGGAATCTGTTTGGTCTGGTAAGAGTTTAGAGTCCCTTCCAATAATTCTGCTTCAACAAAAACTTTAGAATTAAGGCTGCCAAAGAAAACAAATCTTTCCCTAACACAGAAATCAGAAGTTTAAACTATGCATACAATTACTAATAATTAAGACTTCTCCTGATAATGAATATGTCACTATTGAGGCTCACAATTTACTTGTTTAGAAAAAGTGATGGAAGAATTAGTGACAAGACAATTTTGATTAAACCCTTAAGGGCTACATGGAGTCTTAGACCCGGTAATGGCACCAATACATCATTTTCTACGTCTGGGGAGAATAAAGGCTGTCTCTTTTCCACTGGTGTTGACTCAGTATCCATTACAGTGCTCATTAAGTACTAGGTATATCAATTTAATAAATATGAATTAATGCATTATTTAAATTAATTCTTTAAATCTCAGTAACGTTGAGTTTTTATTGTTCCAGTTTCTAAATAGAGAAAATGAGAGGTTTTTGTTGTTTTTGTTTTGTTTTCCAAAGGCTAGTAAATGATAGAACTGGCTTTTAATCACCTGAATTTTTTCAATGTCTGCTCCAATAGTTATTCTGACCTGTCTTTGATGGAAGTATATCTGCATAGAGAGAGGGCAGTAAAAAGGGTGCATATCCCTCAGGTCTGGGCATGCATGTGGGCTAGGAAAGCCTTCCCTACAGAGGTGACTAGAGATTCAGCCCTGAGGACACAGTGGAATGGGACTCCTTGTAAAGAAGAGTCAGGTCTAGGTTGAGTGGTCCTGGGTGTAGACCAGGAGGCTTGCTAGTGCATAGCTAGTTCAGAAAGTTCTGGTGTTCAGAGGGCTGCAGGGGCAGGTGTGTGTGCCTGTGCATGTGAGTGTGTGTGTGCATCTGCGTAAACCCACAATGAGGCAGTATGGTGAGAGGTGAGGCCAATGTGACAATTCAGGGTCATAGACTCATTTGGTTTTGAGGCAGAGATTATGTATCTTGTTTGAATTTAACACAGAGCCAGTAAGATAATCTATAAAAGGAAGGGACATAGTTTATGTGTTGGAAAATTAGCTCTGCTTTCCTCGTGGAGAATGGGTTAGACTGGACATGCTGGAGGCTTTACATGTAATTTTTAGTGATTCTTGGTTCTGTAAACTGAAGTATTTCTACTGATACTGTTGACTAAGCTTGGTTTCCTAGAACTAAATAAAAAAATATATAAAAATAAAACACACTTGCCCTGCACTAGGGCACTATGTTCTGTTTTGTTTTAAAATTAATAAGCTTTGTATGAGTTTCCTAGAGGCTGCCATAACAAATGACCACAAACTAGAGGGCTTAAGACAACAGAAATTATTCCCTCACAGTTTGAAATCAAACTGTGGTGAGACCACACTCCTACTGAAGTCTCTAGAGAAAAATCCTTCTGACTTCTTCCAGCTCCTGGTGGTTGCTGGCAATCCTTAATGTCCCTTGGCTTACAGATGCATCACTCCAGCCTTTGCTGTTCTTGTTACATAGTGTTCTTCCCTTTTCATATATCTGTCCTTATATGGCTTTTTTGTAAAGACGTCAGTCACCAGATATAAGGCCCATTCAAATCCAATATGACCTCATCTCAACTAATTACATCTGTGAAGACCTTAATTCCAAATAAGATCACATTCTGAGGTTCTGGAGGATGTGAGTTTTGGAGTAGATATTAACTTAGTTCACATATTAAATCTCATTCTTAAAATCAAGGTAGAAATTAGGAGGTCAAATAAGCAAATATTTAAGTTGACAGCAAAAAGCAGATAGAATTAAATTAATAATTGTCTAAGAATTCTTCATCCTTGAGATTTTTCACTCCAAGTTGTGTTTGTGTGTGTGTGTGTGTGTGCATGCACATTTCCTTTACAACATTCAAGGATGTTTCTGATTCCACTGTTGTAGTTTATGTCATAATCTGTTGCTGTAACTCACAGAGTAGATATTCACAGTCAAATTTTCTCAGGTTTGTCAACACAATTTTTCACAGCTACATTTTATGCCTTTTTCATCATAGCCTCATAAAGTGCAGCTGCAATTACCAAGTGTATTTTTATGGAAGCCACATTTGAGCATGCAATGTATGTATGATCTTATATCATCTTTTGTGGAAAAATCAGGAGATACAGTTGTGCCACCAGGATATGACCAACACAAAAGTCTAAAGCTCCGAAAGAGAAAAAAAAAAGCGCCTATAGGAAAGATGATGAATGTTTAAGAAGCTGTAACTCTCGGTTAGGGAGTTGTTTTACTTTTAAGAGGCAACAGTGAAAAATTAATGAAGCAAGGGCCCTCATGAATGAGGCCCATTTATATAAAGACCTATTCATTGCCCAAGCACTAGGTAACAGATATGATAGGATGCGAGTTGACTCTGGGGGACTGTGAGGAAGGAAGCATGTGTTGAGGTTTATGGCCCTCTCTGCAGGCTTCTCTAAAGTGGAGGTTAATTTTTCTCTTGCATCCTATGTTCCTTAGTGTCTGGTATAGAGCAGAAGTCCTGCTTGACTCTATTCCAGTCATGCTTCCAGAAGGTTTCATGAGCTGTATGGATGAGTAAGCCAGCATTTCTTTCTCTCAGGCCTCTAACCTCCTCTTCTCCAGTGAGATTACTTTATTTGTGCATGCTCTTGGTCACCCCCATAGTTAATCACTTTCAGAATCTGACATCAATGCTCATCCTTTCGGCTCTTTGTCCTTATGCTGTTGTTTGCACTTCCCACAAAGAGCTTTATTCAAGATGCATTTATCATTGTGAAATGCTGGGAATGGTTCGGTAAAACATGATAGATCCATTTAATACATTCACATCTATTACATAAAACTTTTGCTCATACAGAAGTGTGAATAACAATACAATTTTATACTTTTAAAAGTCAGAAATAAAAATTGTATATTAATGATGAGTTTGCAGAAGAAAATGATAAAAAGGGAGTGTTGCAAAATATTAAACAGTGTTTAGATATGCTTTTTAGAGTACCTTTTATGCGAATGTAAATAATAAATTTAGTTACATAGTGAAATAAATTAAAATGTGTGACTTCAAGAAACATTTATTTGGAAATTGTTATGTCTAAGTTATCTGATACCACTGAAGATACAGAGGTAAATAGAGTCACTCTCTTTTGAAGCTTTTGAATAGAGGAAAATATTATATACGTAAACACCATTTTATATTATAAGAGTAGTCTAATTCATCTTTCTTTTTAAACATTAGCTCTGTTCAAGAGACAGAATTATTGGGAAGCTACCCACCTAAGTATGCAAGTATGTAGTTTGTATGTATGTCTGTTCATGTGCATTATTCTGTATTATCAAACTTTAGTTATTTCATGAATAAAGCTTAATAATGTTAGCTCTAACTCTTTCAAAAGGCATGTAAGTATTGTGGATTTTGGTACAGGCATTAAAACTGAAACTGGCCACCTGATCTGGTCCCAATTTATTCGTGAAGAGCATTCATTGTAAATAGTGCCATTAACAAAGAAAATGGTCAGCAGATGTTTCCTGTTTGTGTAGCTGTTCCCTGACAATTATATGTCCAACTCTATCAAGCATCATTTACAGCATCTGTAAATTTAGGAGGGGTGAGGTTGACAAAACAGAGTTAAATTCTTCCCATATTCAGTAGAATAAATTTCCTTTGCTGTACGGGGAATTTTGGGCAAAGTCTCAGAATATCTCAACTATTTTCATTTCACAGGAAAAAAGCAAATGAAATACTCCCATTTTAGAATTATTTTACAATTTGTCTTGCATGTTTATATTAAAACTTGAGTAATAACCAGTCCTTTGAGGGAAGTTAATCACCACTTTTTGAACATTCATGTTAATAAGTCGTGTATCTCTGTTAAAATAGTGATGTAGGATATGATATGAATAGTAGTCCACAACAAGAAAGTGAAAACCTGACAAGAAAGAATGAAAATAAGAATCTATGAGGAACAAAAGGAAACCAAGAGAAGCCTGAAATTCATCCTTTTCTAACCAGAAATTTCAGTGACCCAGTTTTGGTTAATCATATTTATTGTAAACCCCTAAATATATCCTGGTGTGTGTGTGTGTGTGTGTGTGTGTGTGTGTGTGTGTGTGTGTGATTCATTCATTTATTCCAAAAGCTTTCATGGAGCACCTTCTGTGCAGAGTTCACTTTTTAGCTACTAGGGAATCACAGGCTAAAGCAAGGCCTGGACTAATTCTGCTTGTCGGGAAGTGAGAGGCCAATAAGAGGGAAAGACTGTAGATGTGAAATGGAGGAGAACAGCATGCACACACATACATGTGGTATAAAATAAAATGAAATGAAGAAAAACAACCAAGGTAGTGTTAGGTGAACTGGTTAAGCATGTTGTCCCAAGAGGAAACAAAATTAAATATTGAGTTAAAGAAGAGTTCCTAAGATGGAAGAAGGCATTCCCAGAGGAGGTTAAGCACTGCAGAGGCAGAGTCTCGGGATTGCATGAGTCGCTCGGGGATGCAGGCCGCTGTGTGGAGCTGCCAGTGAGGGACCCAGAGTGAAGACTCTAGGACCAGGCTGCCCGGGAAGGTGTCTTCACTCCTCCACAAGTTGTTTTGTGAACTAGGGCAATTGACTTAACTTTCTATAGATAGCATTGCATTTAGTAATAATAACAATAATAATAATAATAATAACAATAATAATAATGGTTATAATAAGCCCCACCTCAAAATGTTGTTACCAGTTTTAGTACATCTGAATATGAGATCACCCTTGATGCATTTTAGAACACTTTACTAGGACAGAGAATGTTGAGAGAGGAGGACTCACAGGAAAGAATGGGGAAAGCAAGTTCAGGAAGGACCTAAAATGCAGTCCTAATGGCTTTGAATGTTTCCCTTTAAGTAATGGGAAACCATTAAGGGGTTTTAAGAGGAGAAATATGAACAATTTTGTGTTTTTGAAACCTTGGTCACACAGCATCATAATATTTAGAATTGACACAACTTTTTGTATATTCTTTTGAGTTTTAGCTAACACCATCGCATTAAAAAAGTGCTGATATTTTTATTGCTATGACTTTATTTGTGGTCACTCATAAGTCCCCTTTCTTGGTGTTGTGCTGGATAACTTCTGAGTTCTCCAAATTAAAAATTTCTGTAAACAGGGATCATGCAGTTTGGTTAACAAGATGGCAATAGAATTTATTCACTGAAACTTGACTTACTTTCATACATTTTCTTGATGATTTATGTCTGCTGTTTGTTATTCTGCTACATGGCAGGTATGATTAACCTCGTTTTTATAGTGACAGCCTCAGGGCAGTGTAATATTTAAGCACCTGGATAGGAAACTAGACTGTGGGTGCAAATTTAGCTCCACCAGCCAGCAGCTGTGTGATTGTGGGCAGGTTCCCAAATCTCGTGGTGCCCACTGTCCCCATCTGTGATGTGAGGGTCATAATCATGCCTGTACCATCTGTGACTGTGAGCATTGTATGAGTGAATATGCAGTGAGCATGGCTGCTTTGCACATAGCACCATAGCAATGTCAGCCCTAATTATTATTGCAGTGTGATAACTATGGCTAGGGGAGGTGAAGTGTATGGTGAAGTCCACTTGGCTGTACGGGATCGTACTAGAATTTGAATTCAGATCTAATTCCAAAGCCTGTGCTCTGTGCTGAAATATTTGGGAAGTAATCAGGAAGCAGATTGAAACCCACTGTTTTTCTGCTTCCCAAGGACGAGGTCAAAGGAAAAAGAGTTAAATTGTGACATGAGGGAGAATCAAATACAGTGTGGAGATGAACTTTCTAATTGTAGAAAGGCTTGTTTTCTGTAATGGGATGCTGCAAATTATTGATTTTTTTTCCTGGTAGTTTGTAAGAGTAAGATGAATATCTGCCTACGGTTGTTTTAAACTAGGAGAATAGGAAAACTCTACCTCGTGGGAAAGAGGTGTAGTAAAAGATGATATTACACTGACGTATTTTATGGCAGGTGAAAACTATAATTCTCCGGCCGAATGAGCTGAAGTGAGATACATAACAAATTTTAGAAAAATTTTGAGTGAAGGAGCAAGAATAATATTTTTCTATTGATGTAAAGGGAAACAATTTTAAATAGTTTTCTATAGGTATACAAATGAGTTATTTTCCCGAGAATAAACATCAAAATGGTCAGAAGAAAAACTTAAATATCAAAATACAACACAAGCAACCTTTACTTAGTTTAGGTTTTCTTTTCCCACCTCTGTCACCTTCAGCCCAACAAACACACACACGTGCACACATACACATGTGTACACTCACATGCATATACAGGCAAACACACATACACACACACAGACACAGACACACACACCCACACACACACACACACATACACACGTAGGCCTTCGGCTTATAAACAATGAGTAAAGAACTCTTAGACTCAAGCCAATAATTACCACCAGCAACCTATTTTTTTTCCCCTAATTAAAGCCTTGAAGCTTAAGAGGACCAAAACAAATGCAACAAATGTGCTGGAAGACTAAATGCTCATCAGTGCTTTTAATGTCAAAGGCTCAGAATCTGGCTAAATAAACTTCAGGTTTTTATGAGACAGAGCCAGATAAAGCCACACATTTGCCACAAAGTGAATGTCTTCATTTTGAAAGCTTCAAAGGGGGAATATTAGGTGCTTTGAAAACTTCTTTTTTTCTGTTCTGAGAAAATAATTGTGGCTCAATTTATTCTAATTCAGATTTTAAGCCTTGATTAGAGATGTACAATCTTACCTTCAAATAAAATATATAATTTTCTGCAGCGCATGCATTCATTCACTCATTCTTCTTTCCAAATTACAGCAAATTGCTTCAATTTTAGTTACTTGCAGTGTGCATTTAGGCCACTCAGAAGCCATCCAGCTCCTTCACCTATGTGCACTGTACAGTCACTAATAGACAATGTCGTTTTAATCCAGAGTGGTAAATTCTGTCATTTGGCATGGATGTTTGACACGAGAATGCCATGTTGCCAGAAGAAGGAGATGGAAAAGTGACTGTCTCATGCAGACTTCTGGTTGGTAGTTCTAGATCCTTAGGCTCTAGCAATGGATTGCTGGAGAACTTTTTTGTTCTATTCTTTTTTTTTTTTTTAAGCAAGATTTATTGAGAGGACAGAAAAGCTCCCAGAACAGGAAGGAACGCAAAAGGGTTGCCCTGTTCTACTCTGTTTTGCTACAGCTTTTTATCCAATCATACTTCCATAATTTGATTTCAAGTCCACAAATTTTTGAGTACATGTAAAGAGGAGATAGTGTTTTTGGTGCTTGGAGAGGAGACAGGTGGGAGGAGGCAGACGGGACAGGACACTGCCCACTCTTATCATGTGATGTTCAGGAGAAAGATGGCATCTTCAGAGGAAATCTGCTTCCGGCCCTATAATGTGGCTTGTTTTAGCTTACCTATTTGTCATAACAATCTCCTGAGCCCCAGACTCTCCTTACTGTACTCATTCTATGTGTAAGTGGGGTTAGTAATTGTTGATGAGTGGCAGACCTGGAATTTGAACCCAGAATTCCTGAATATAATCACCAACTCTATAAGGCCAAATAACTTAGGAAAGGTCAGATAGTAATTAGTAGTGGAGTTGAAATTAGATCCAAGCTTTTCTGATTTAATGCTATACTTAGTTTCCTGTTGCGTTGGTTTTCTGCATCAGGCTTAGATTTTTACTCGAAAGCTGTTTTTTCTTTTCTTTCTTTTTTTTGTTGCTATTGTTGTTATCTAGATAGATGGAAGAATTTACTTATTTTAGGGATGAAAACTATGCTTATTCAATTTTACAAGCAAAATTGTTCAGTGGATCCTTTTAAACATCACAATGCTCACTAATTTATAAATTTATTTATTACATGTATAGTAGGTTCATATGGTTCAACACTTCAAAATATAAAATTGTAGATAATAAAGATTTTTCCTTTGCTTTGTGGCCACCCAGTCCTCCTTCCTCCCTCTTTCCTCCCTGTAAATCATCTCCTTCAGCTATGTATTGTGTAGCCCCCAAGGTATATTCATATATATGAAGAAATAAGCATATTTTATTCAAAGAGTAGAATAATATACATATTGTTTGGGGGCTATACTTATTTCACTTAGAAACAGACATCAGAGATCATTTAGTACTGAAAAAGGAATAGCTTCCTCTGTCCTTTTTTAAATTGCCTCATGGTTTTGCATTTTGTAGATTTACCAGAATCTACTTAATGAGCATATATCGATGTATCTGTATGGCTCATGTAATAATATTTTGTTAGGAATATTCCCAGCAGTGGGAATGCTGAGTCATATAATAGTTCTATTTTTTTGTCTTTTAAAAAGCTTCCATACTGTTTTTCATAGTGACTATACTAATTACATTACCACCACCAACATTGTTCAAGGGTTCCCTCTTTCTCCACATCCCCCCAGTATTTGTTATTGTTGTCTTTTTTTTTATAAACATCATTTTAAATGTGGTGAGATAATATCTCATTGTAGTTTTGATTTGCATTTCTCTGATGATTGATGATGTTCAGCATTATTTTCACCTACCTGCTGGCTATTTGTATGTCTTCTTTTGAGAAATGTCAATTCGGATATTTTGTCTACTTTTTTAAACAAGTCAATAATTTTAGATTTTCTCCTATTGAGTTGTTTGTGCTCCTTGTATACTCTGGTTATTAATCCCTTGTCAGATGGGAGCCTTGCAAATATTTTATTCCATTCTGTGGGTTGTCTCTCATTTTGTTCATTGTTTGTTGTGCAGAAGCTTTTTAACTTGATGTAATTCCATTGGTCCATTCTTGCTTTGGTTGCCTCAGTTTTGAGGTATTACTTTGCCCAGACCAATGTCCTGGAGAGTTTTCCCAGTGTTTTATTTTAGCAGTTTTGTAGTTTGAGGTCTTAGATTTAGTTCGTTAAGCTACTTTGAATATATTTTTGTATATGGAGAGAGACAGGGGTCTATTTTTATTCTTCTGCATATAGATATCCAGTTTTACCAGCATCATTTATTGAAAGGATTGCCCTTTCCTGCAGTGCTTGTTCTTGGCAATTTTGTTGAAAAAGAGTTCACTGTAGATGTGTAGATTTATTTCTGGGTTCTCTATTCTGTTCCATTGGTATATGTGTCTGCTTTTCTGACAGTTTTGGTTACTATAGCTCTGTAGCATAATTTAAAGCTATGTAATGAGATTCCTCCAGTTTTGTTCTTTTTCCTCAGGATGGCTTTGGTTATTCTTGTTTTTTGTTTTTGGTTTTTTTTGTGTGTGTTTCCCATATACATTTTAGATTTTTTTTCTATTTCTGTGAAAAATGTCATTTTGATAGGAATTGCATTGAATCTGTAGATTGGTCTGATTAGTATGGACATTTTAATAATATTAATTCTTCTAATTCATTAGCAAAATATATTTACATTTTTTGTGTCCTTTTCAATTTTTTAATATTTTTTATAGTTTCCAGTTTGGGGATTACATTCATTTCTATCTGTTTTATTTTACTTTTAGCTACTATAAATGGAGTTACTTCCTCGATTTCTTTTACGTATTGTTCACTGTTGGCATATAGAAATGCTACTGATTTTTTTTAATTTTTCAAGTTTACTAAGTTTGTTAATCGATTCTAATACTTTTGTCAAGTACTAAATATAAGATCATATCATCAGCAAACTAGGGTAATTTGACTTATTGTGTTTTAATTTGATTCTTTTATTTCTTTCTCTTGTCAAATTTCTCTGGCTAGGATTTTCAGCATTATGTTGAACAGCAGTGGTGAAAGTGGGCATTCTTGTCTTGTTTCAGATCTTAGAGGAAAAGATTTCAGTTTTTCCCCAATCTGTATGATACTAGCTGTGGATCTGTCATATATGACTTTGATTGTGCTGAGTTATGTTTCTGCTATATTCAATTTTTGAGGGTTTTTTATAAAAGAAGGGATGTTAAATTTTATCCAAATACTTTTTCAGCATCTCTTGAAATGATCATACAATTTATGTCCTTCATTCTGTTGCTATGATGCATCACATTGATTTATTTTCATATGTTGAGATTTTCTTGCCTTCCTGAGATAAATACCATTGGGCCGTGATGAGTGATATATATATATACTTATGTATACATATATGTATGTATCTATATATAGTGTGTGTGTGTGTGTGTGTGTGTGTCTGGTAGGGTATATGTGAAGATTCATTACATAAGTAAAGTATATGCAGGTGAGATCTGGGCTTCTAGTAAGCCTTCTTTCCCCCTGATAGTGGACACAGTACTTAGTGTGTAACTATGTGCCCCTTATCCCTCCTCTCTCCCTCCATCTTTAGCAGTGCCCAGCGTCTGTTGTTTCTACCTATGTGCTCGTGCTTCCAGTGATCAGGGCTCATTCAGTTTTTTGTTTCTTTGATAGTTCACTTAGAATGCTAGGCTCCAGCTGCATCCATGTTGCTGTAAAGAACATGATTTGGTTCTTCTCTATGGATGCATAATATTCCATTGTGTATATGTACCACACTTTTTATCCAGTCCACTTTCAATGGGCACCTGTGTTGGTTCCATGTTTTTGCTATTGTAAATAGGGCACAATGCACATACGTGTGTAGGTGTTTTCTTGGTAGAGTGATTTATGTTCATAGCCTCATAGTAAAGTTTGAAAGGTAGACGTGTGATTCTTCCAGCTTTGTTCTTTTTGCTGAGGATTGCTTTAGTTATTTGAGTTCCTTTCTGGTTTTTGTATAAACTTCTGTATTTTCTTTCTTAGGTCTGTGAAAAATGATGCTGGCAATTTGACAGGAATTGCATTGAGTCTGTAGATTGCCTTGGGTAGAACAGACATCATGAAGATTTTGATTCTTTCAATGCATGAGCATGGGATATTTTTCCATTTGTTTGTGTCATCCTTGATTTCTTTGATTAATGCTTATAGTTTCCATTGTAAAGGTCATTTATATTTTTGGTTAGGTGGATACTGAGGTATTTTATTTTATTTTTTTTGTGGCCATTGTGAATTGAACTCTGTTTTTTATTTGGTTTTCAGTCTGCTTGTTGTATTGAAATACAACTGCTTTTTTGCACATTGATTTTTATATCCCAAGACTTTTCCAAAGTCATTTATCAACACAAGGAGGTTTTTGACAAAATCTGTAGGGTTTTCTAGGTATGGAATCATATCATCTGCAATCAATAACTTCCTCTTTTTCTTACCCTTAATTTCTTTCTCTTGTATGGTTGCTCTGGCTAGGACTTTCAGTACTGTGTTGAATAGGAGGAGTGAGAGTGGCTATCTTTGTCTTATTCTAGTTCTTAGGGGGAAATGTGTTCAGCTTCTGCCCACTAAGTATGACGCTGGTTGCAGTTTTCTCATAGATGGCTCTTATTATTTTGAGGAGTGTTCCGTCGATGCATAGGTTTTTGTCAAGAAGGGATGTTGGATTTTAAGGAATGTTTTTTCTGCATCTAATGAGATAATAGTGTAGTTCTTGGTTTTGCACCTGTTTATGTGATGGATTACATTCATTGATTTATGTATATAGAACCAGCCTTGCATCTAAGGAATAAAGCCTACCTCATCATAATGAGAGACCCTTGAAATGTGCTGTTGGATGCAATTTACTAGAATCTTGTTGAAAGATTTTGCATCTATGCTCATCAGGGGAATTGGTGGTGTGTAGTCTTTGCCATTTGTGGGTATCAGGATTATATTGGCTTCATAGAATGAGCTAGAGAGAAATCCTTTCTTCTACTAATTTTGGGATTTGTTTTCTCTTGCTTTTCCAGTTCTTTAAGATGCAAAGTTAAGGGGTTTTTTTAAAATTTTTTTATATGAAGGCACTATTGTTGTAAACTTTCCTTTTAGTACTGGTTTTTCTATCCCATAGGTTTTGGTATCTTGTGTTTCCATTTTCATTTGTTTCAACATAAAAAAAAATCCCTCTCAATTTTTTCATTAGCTCACTAGTCATTCAAGATCATATTGTTTACTTTTCTCATATTTGTATTGTTTTCAAAGTTCCTGTTGTTTTTGATTTCTAGTTTTATTCTACTTTGTTCAGAGAAGATACTTGATACAATTTAAAGTTTTTTGAAATTTTTATTTTGTGGCCTGAAATACCTTTTGAATAATTCAGTTGCTGAGGAGATGGTCTATTCTGCAGCTGCTGGTTGAATGTTGCATAAATATCTATTAGGTCCATTTGGTCAATACTGCAGGTTAAGTATGATTTTTTTTTGTCAAATTTTTGTCTAATGCTAAAAATAAGGTACTGAGGTCCCCAGTTTTTTTTTTTTTTTTTTTTGAGTTGGAGTCTCACTCCGTCGCCCAGACTGGAGTGCAGTGGCTGCTTCCGGCCACCGCAGCCTCGACCTGCTGGGTTCCAGCGATCCTTCCGCCTCAGCCTTCCTAGTAGCCGGAACTACAGGTGTGCGCTACCACGCCGGCTAATTTTTTTGATTTATTGTAGAGATGAGGTTTCGCCTGCCCAGGCGGGTCTCGAACCCGTGGGCTCAGGCAATCCACTCACCTCAGCCTCCCAAGGCGCGGGATTACAGGATGAGCCACGGAGGCGACTCCCAGTTATTACTGTACAATGGGAGACCCATTAAAATGGAATTATCTTTTAGAGGAAGGGTTATTTGGAGTACACTAGGAATTTGTTCCTACAGATCAAATAATCAAACAAAGTTTTTATCTGGAAGTTTTGAGACTGTTGTGTCATGATTTGCAAAAGAAATATACTGAGTTGTGGCAAACAGATGACTGGTTGTTGAACGATGACAACATATCTGCCCACACTGCACTGAGTGTTCAGCAGTTTTTAACCAAAATCGACATGACCTCTATGCCCCATCCTTCCAATTCATCCTATTTCACCCCAAGCAGCTCCTCCCACCCCAGATTTAAAAAGGCCTCAAAGGCAAATATTTTGCCAATGAAAATAGTGCAACAAAAAACAGCAGAAGCACTTTTATAAAAGACAAAAAATTGATGAAATCAAAAACTGTTTTGAGCAGTGGAAAAAACATCTCAATAGGTTTATTGCATCAAACTGTGAGTACTTTGAAGGTGACTGAAATTTAAACATATAAGAATAAATACACATGTTTTAATAAATAAATTCCACTTTTTTGGTGTCCCCTGTTGTATTGGGCTCCCTCTCTTTAGGTCTAATAATGTGTGCTTTATGTATCCAGTTGTTCTAGGGTTGAATGCACATACAATTGCTGTATCCGCTTGTAGCATTGACCTTTATATCATTATATAATGACCTTCTTTGTCTCTTTTTATAGTTTTTTGTCTTGAAATGTATTTTATCTGATATAAATAGAACTACTTCGAATCTTTTTTGGTTTTTATTTGCATGAGATGTCTTTTTCCATCCCTTTATTTTCAGTCTGTGTTTCTCTTTATAAGTGAAGTGAATTTCTTGTAGGTAGTATAGAGTTGGGTCTTGGTTTTTGATCCATTCAACCACTCTATGTCTTTGATAAGAGAGTTTATTCCATTTACATGCAATGTTATTATTGGTTAGTAAGTACTTACTACTGCTATTTTGTTATTTGTTTTCTGCTTGTTTTTGCCCTCTCTCTCTCTCTCTCCCCCTCCCTTTCTTTTTTTGTAAAAGTAATTTTCTTTAGTGGTATGTTTTAAGTTCTTTTAAAAATTTTTGTTTATGTATTTCTGTCTTGATTTTAAGTTACTACGAGGGTTGCAAATAACATTTTATAATCAGTTATTTAAAACTGATAATAAATTAACTCTGCTTCAGAAAAAAAAGGAAAGCTAATAACAACTCTACACTTTAATTCCATCCCTTTTGCTTTTAACTTTTTTGCTATTTCTATGTATATACTGTCTATATCTTAAAAAGTTGTAGTTATTGTTTTTGATAGATTTGTCTTTTAGTCAAAATATGAGTAGTTTTCACATCACAATAGCAGTGTTACAATGTTCTATATTTGTCTGTGTACTTACCATTACCAGTGAGTTTTCTATCTTCAGGTGATTTCTTATTGCTCCTTAACATCCTTCTCTTTCAAGCTGAAGAAATCCCTTTAGCACTTCTTGTAGGACAGGTCTGGTGTTGAAAACAATCCCTCAACTTTTGTTTGTCTGGGAAAGTTTTTATCTCTCTTTTATGTTTGAAGAATATTTTCACTGAATATAATATCCTATAGTACTTTTTTTTTCTTCAACATTTTGAATAAGCAATTCCATTGTCGCCTGGCTGAGAAGTCTGTTGCCCGTTGATTTTTGGAGCTCATTTATATGTTGTTTATTTTCTCATGCTAATTCTAGGATCATTTATTTTCTTTGACCTTTGGGTGTTTGATTATTAAATATCTTGAGATAGTTTTATTTGGGTCTTCTTGTACTTGAATATAGATATTTTTCTCTAAATTTGAAAAGTTCTCTATTATTATTATTTGAATAAACTTTCTACCCCAACCTCTCTACCTTCTTTTAAAGGCCAGTAACTCTTAGATTTGACATTTTGAGACTATTTTTGAAAACTTGTAGGTTTGCTTCATTCTTTTTATGCTATTTTTTTCTGTTTTATCCTCTGACTGTATATTCACATAGCCTTACTTCAAGTTCACTAATTATTTTTTCTGCTTGGTCAGTTCTCTTATTGAGAGTTTCTGATGTATTTTCCAGTTTATTAATTAAATTTTTCAGCTCCAGAGCTTCTGCCTGATTTTTAAAAATTATTTTAATTTATTTGTTAAATTTATTTGATAGGCCTTTGAATTCCTTATTTGTGTAATCTTGAACTTTGTAGAACTTCCCCCCAAACAGTTATTTTTGAATTCTTCTCCTGAAAGACATATTTCACATATCTCTATCACTCTGGAATTCGTCACTGGTGTCTTATTTAGTTTGTTTAGTGAGGTCATGTTTTCTTGGATGTATTTGATCCTTGTGGATGTTTCTTAATGTCTGGGCATTGAAAAGTTAGGTATTTTTTCTAATCTTCACAGATTTGTTTGTACCCATCCTTCTGGAGAAGGTTTTCCAGATATTCAAAAGGAATTGAGTGTTGGATCTAAGTCTTTGGTTACTACTGCCATATCTGCACTAAGAGGTGCCCCAGAATCAGTAACACTTTGACTTTTGCAGACTCTTAGAAGTACTACTTTGGTGGGTTTGGTTAAGATCTAGAAGAATTTCCTGGATTATGAGGCGGAGTCTCTTGTTCTCTTCCTTCACCCCCCCCCCCCCCGCAAAAAGTCTCAGTCTCTCTCTCTCCTTCTCTCCCCCCTCCCTCCCTCTTTCTGCCTCTCTCTTCCTCTCTCTTCCTCTCTTTCTCCCCTGAACTGCCAGGAGTTGGGGAAAGTATCATACCAGCATTGGACCACAACTGAAGCCAACATAGTACTGAGTCTTGCCCAAGACCTGTGACAACTACTACCTATCACCGATGCTTATTAAAAACTCAAGGACTCTTCAGTCAGCAGATGGTGAATCCTGCCAGGACTAGGTCTTTCCCTTCAGGGAGGCAGGTTCTCCTCTGGCCCAGGTTGAGTCTAGAAATGTCTTCCAGAAGCTAGGGCCTGAAATCAAGTTCTTCAGAAATCCTCTTGGTGCTTTATTTTACTGTGGCTGAGATGGTACCCAAGTGTCAAGACACAATCCTCTTTATTCTTTTCTTTTCTCTAGCAAAAGGGGTCTCTCCCTGAGTGGTACTGCCTGGAGTTGGGGAATGGGTAACACAAGCAATTCCTTGACCACCCCAGCTGATGTCTCACTGAGTTGCATTCACCCCAAGTCTACTGGCTTCATGTTTGTAGAAGCATAATGACTTGCCCAAGATTGCCTTTCAAATGTATTCAGGACCACAGAGCACTTTAGTTCTAGCTCATCAGTGATGGGGCTAGCCAGAACACAGGTTTCTATTGCTGGGACAGAAGATTCGCCTTTGGCTGGGATGATCTAAATGCTCCTTCTGTGGGTTCCCTGTGTGGTATTATGCTGTGACAGTGCAGCACCGAGTTCCAAATCAAAGTTCTACAGTCACTCTCTCTCCTCCAGGTACACAGATAATCTCTCCATATGCTGCCTGGGTTGGGGAAGGGCTCATGTAGGCAATGCAAGCCTGGCTGTTCTGCATTTTTCAATGCTTCTTTACTTGAAATAATGTTAAAACCAGACACTGTGATTGCTTACCTGATGTTTGGCCCTTATAGAGATAATTTCTTGCATTGGTAGTTATACAATTCAGTGTTCTTATAGGGTGTTCCTGCAGGATGATGATTGCTTGAGAGTTCTATTTGGCCATCTAGCTCTGTACCACTGTTTTAGTCTTTCCTTTTGGATGATCATTTTTTAAATCTATACTTATATGATTTGTTGTCATTTTCTTATTAGTTTTTAGATGTTCCATATGTATTAGGGATAGTAAACTTTTCTTATACTATTATCTACATTTTTTTCAGTTTTGTTGCTTTTCTTTTGACTTTTCATTTAAAAGTTTGATTTTTATGCAATTATTAGTCTTTCATGGTTTCTAGATTTTGTGTAACATATAGAAAAACTTGATACACCATTGTACAAGAATTTTTTCATGGGTTCTTCTAAATATATTTCTAGTTTGAATTTTTGCCTTTAAGTGTTGGACGCATTTGGAGCTTGTTTCATTGTTAGTTGTGAGATAGGGATTTAGTTCATTTTTTTTCCTAGACTGATACCTTGACAACTTAAAACTGATTTACTTTTTCTTAAATACTATATACCTCAAAAAAGCATATTTTAAAATTATATATCTTTCCCTGATAATTTAATATTTTTTATCATATACTAATTCCCTTTTTTGTCATATATTAATTACCTTTGTTTTCATCTATTTCTAAAATTTCTAATTTTTATATTGATTTAGCCAGTGCAAAAGCCACTAAAACAATGTTTTGTTTCTCATAACTTCAATACTTATTTTGATACCTGATGGAATTAAGCCTTAGTCTGTTTAGGCTGCTATAAGAAAATACCATAAAGTAGATGATCTAAATAACAGACATTTCTTTCTCATAGTTTTGGGGGCTGGAATTCTGAGATCAAAGGGCAGTTGACTTGATTCCTGGTGAGGGTGCTCTTCCTGGCTTGCAAATGACTGCCTTCTCACCTTCTCACTATGTTCTCATGTGGCAGAGAGAGAAAATGAGCAATTCCAGTCTCTTCCTCTTCTTCTAAGAACAATAATTTCATCATAAAGCCTCTGCCCTTCTGACTTCATCTAAAACTAATTACCTACCAAAGTTCTCACCTTCTGATAGCATCCCATTGGAGAGGTAACGCTTCAGCATATGAATTTTGAAAGACACAGACGTTCAATTTATAACAAAATAGTTTCAATGTATTTTAATAACTGCTATTTTCTATTTTTCTTTATTTATTCAACTTCACTTTTTTCTTTACTAATCCCTTTCTAGCACATTTCTTACTTTGCAAGACAAGGGGATTATTAGCCTACTTCTTGAATTGGAAGTATAATTAATTAACTTATAGTCCCTATAATTTTGCTAATGTTTGCTTTTAAGGTTATACATGTTTCACTGAACATATCTTCATCTGTAACCTAGAAATGTTAAGCCATACAGTGTTTAATATTGTTACATTTCAATGTTTACAAAAAAGTTCAATGAGACTTTCTTTTTGACTTAGGAGTATTTCTCCACACCCAGGAGGCCAGTACATTGCTGATCTTTTTTATTTTTTCATTAACTATTGGTTTCATTGCATTTTAATCAGAGTATTAGAGACAGAAAGACATTTCAACTCTTTGCATATATTAGAGTATTTGTATGGATGTTTTGTGGCTGTATTTGTGTCATTTTTTGGTGACTTATCTATGTTACATGGAATAAACGTTTTCTCTGTTTTAGGGTACACATTTGATATGTCTGTTAGATTTGCCTTTTATTTGAATTTTTCACATATTTTATTGAAAATATATAGAAATAAAAATGCCCATCATCTAGTGTTTTCATTTCTCCTTATCTCCTATATTTTTGCAGAAAAATATTAATTTTAAATTTGTTGTTGCATAAACACTCATAGTGTTTTAACTCTATTTTGAACTGTAACCTTCACTTAATAAAGAAAATACTTGCTCATATAATGATTTACATGTCATATGATTTTTGATCTGCATTAAAAGCTGTTTGATATTAACATAAAATCTCCCTTATTTTTCTTTGAATTTTTCTGTGATGGTTCCCTATGTTTTATCCTTTCCAACGTCTGTAATTAATGCTTTAGTAGTATTTAATAAATGGAAACAAAAGTGTGATTTTGTTTAGTGATCTGATCTAGGATTGGTTGTTTTAAATGTTTATTTTGAAAAGATGAGCTAAGCTTGTCAATACTTATTAAACTTTTTACTTTGGCTGGCACAAATCGTTTTAATTCTGTCATTATTTTGTATTGTACTTTCTGCCTTTAATGGTTTGATTATTTTTTTCTAATCTTTGATATTGTCAAGGAATATAAAATGCTATCTCTGTTTTATAACAATAATTTCTGTAATTTATTTTATTTTTATTCCTATAGTTAAATATTCAGATTCAGGTTTTTGTTTCAATTAACTCTTTATTACTTCAGATCTTTCTTCCAGTAGTTTTCAAGAAGCAGTAATGAGAAGAATATCTCTGTTCTTGAATGTCTAAAGTAATCTGTCACCTTTTAATTGAATGAGAATAAAAGTAAGTAATAATTCTTGGACCACGCATTATTTCCTTAAGTAACCTTTTTTTGTTCCTACGCTGGATTTCAGCAATGAAAGCTGTAGTGGAGAAAGTGAGATGTAAGCTTTCCTTTATAAGTGACTTGCTATTTTTTCCAAGACACTTGAAGTAACCTTAATTTTTATTTCCAGCAATTTCATTAGCTTACATCTCAGGGTAGACTTGGTTTTATTTCAATCTTCTTAAAGATATATAGCATTGTAGCTTTTTAAAATATCGGAATGCTGATTCACTAACCTATCACTGCTTCAGACTCTACAACAGTGCATATCTTGTCTTCTAAGATTTAGATTTTTCTCTTTAATCATGCACTGCCCAAATATAGTAGTAACTAGCAACATAGGGTTATTTATATTAAATTAACTAAAATTGTAAGTGTATTTTATTTACTGAAGTAGCCACTTTTATATTTTATTGCATGTATTTAAGGTGTACAGCATATTTTGATATGCGTATACATATTAAAATAGTCACTATAGTCAAGCAAATTGACATGTCCATCATCTCACATAGATACGCCTTGTGTGTGTGTGGTTAGAGCACCTAAAATTTGCTTTCTTAGCAAAATTCCAGTACACAATACAATGTTATAGCTATAATTCTTAGGTTATACAATGAATCTCTCGACTTACTGTACATATCTGCCTCTTTGTGTACTTTGACCTATATCTCCCCATTTCTTCACCAATACTGGCCCTAGGAACCACAGTTTTATTCTCTGTTTCTATGTACTCAAGTTTTATATTGATTCCACATATAAGTGAGATCAGAAAGTACTTTTTTATGACTGGCTTTTTCCCTTTAGCATAAAGCCCTCCAGGTCATCCATGTTGTCACAAACGGCAGGATTTCCATCTTTTATAAGGCTGAATAAGACCCCCCTGTGTGATCAATGACTCCACATGACAGGAAAGTACAATGCAGACCATGTAGCTATGGAATATTCCATCATCATGGGAAGTTCTGTCTGAAGTACTGATAATCCTTTATCATTTTTTCTATATTTACATCTCATTTTTCTTACTTTATCACATCTGCCCTCCACGTTCACTATTATATTTTCAACAGATTCAATTATGTATTGAAAGATTTGAACATTTAAATAGTGTGTTTATCTGAGAATGGGAACAAAGTGGTTGCAGAGAAAATAACCTTTTAGGGTCTGTCAAAGGAAAAAGTACATCTGTGATAATGCTTTGCTTTTATCATTGGGATTTCTGTATTTTGTGGAAATACATGCCCAAGGTTGTCTCAAAGAAAATTATGAAGTGATTTAGTTTTGTCCCTGGGGTCCTCAGTTGTTCCTTTTTTTGTGTGTATTCTTCTTCACATTACACATGGTTCTTGTATACTTTGCCTTTTGTTTTTATTCCTCTTAATATCAGATTAAGATTTTATATCAGTCATATACATCTTAGTGTGAACAAGCATGAAAGACTTTTATTCTAAATTATTTCTATACATGGGAAATAAATTATTTCCCTCATTGTGCAGATGAGAAAGTGGAGAATGGAGTGAATATCACTCACAAGGCCAATGCACATGCTCACTATTTATGCAATATCAAACATGTTAAAATCTCAGTGTTCAATCTTATTTAATTGGACACTAAGAAAAGAATGGTAGTCATAACTTATAGTCTGAGTTGAAAAAATAATCCGTCATAATGAGCTTTACCTTGCATATATTTATTAGGTATTCATTATGGGCAGGTACTGGGAAGAGGAAAAGATGAATAAGGCTGTTTCGGTGCTGAAAGAGCTTATAGTTCTCTAGGAAAAGATAACAACTGACATGGGAGTCTATTCTTCAGAGATTTTCTTAAATATTTGATTAGGCTGCAGAAAAAAGAGTGCATACCATCCTTTCACAACCATGAACTTGAGATCTGGAAGTTCAGGGAGGATTCACTGCCTTTCACTTCTGGTACAGACTTTCTGAAAACCTTTCCTACATTGTTCTAAGCCATCTGAAATACTCATGAAATTGTAGTATTTTCCCCTATTATATTATATAGTTGACATATTAAAGCAAGTTATTCATATGAACCTCTCATTTCCTGGAAAATTTAGAGCTGAGTTTTAAGGAGTTATCAAGTTTTCTTGGAGATGGCATGCTGCCTTGCATTTCTGGGAAATAATCAAAGTATTAAATCAACCCCAAGAAGAAATAATCTCAGTGCAGGTTTTTATAACCTAGTCTATTCTCCAGCTTAGAAGGAAGATGGATAATGTTCAGAATATGGAGCTGAATTATGTATTTCTCCTTGAATGACTAAATGTCATTCTCATTGTATTAATGATAATGGCTACTATTTACAGGAAATTGACAATAAATGGCAGTAACTCATTATATACATAGTTGTTCCTCTATATCCATAGGAGATTGGTTCCAGGACTCCCTACCCCCTTAAATTCCAAAATTCATGGCTGCTCAATCCTTTATAAAATGATGCAGTATTTATATATAGCCTACAGACACCTTCTTGTATACTTTAAACCATCTCTAGATTGCTAATAATACCTAATACTATGTAAAAATAAAGGACATGCTCCTTAGCCCACCTGAAATCTCCCAGAGTGTATCATTTTCTGGAAAATTGTATGTATGTTCTGCTTCTTCAAATCCACATTCAGGATATCTTTTTAACTTTTTGATCCATTGTCACTGCTTTCTATCACATTTTTCTTTACTGTTCTTTGCACTAAACACAGTATTCCCCTTCTGCTGCTTGGTCTATGCTCATTAACCATGATGCACAGTTTGCTCCAGAGCATTCCCTTACCCACAAGTTTGAGTCCATGCTCTGGAGTTGCTTACTCATCGGAGAGATGGGTTAATCTAAAAATAGGGCTTAAAACACTGGCTTTTTAACTATACTCCCTGGCATCTCCACTTACAAGCTGTGTACCATTGAGCAAGATAACAATCTATATGCCATTTTCTTCATTTGTATTAATAATGCTTACTTCTTAGAATTAAATGAATTATTTGTGTGAAGTGGTTAGAAAAATGTTTGACAGTTAGTGACTACTATGTACATAATAGACAGTACTTTTTAATCTTTTCTGCAAGGAAAAGAATACCGGAATGAAATGTTGGGCCCTGAAGAATGCCAAGATTTAAGGAAGAATACTGACAGAGGACCCAAAAGAGGAGTTCATGAGGATAGGGGATAATTATACATAGAAAGAAAGAGTACAGAACAGAATCACAGCAGCTAAGGGAATAAAAAAATGTTGGAAAGACAGAAGAAAAAGTTTTTGCAATGATTGTACGTGCTGCAAAGATAACAGTAAGGTAAAGACTGAAAATTATTAACTGGGCAAAAGTGTGAAAAGGACATGGGTAATTATGGCAAGAAGAATCAGGGCCTTGTGCTGGGAGAAGAAACCACATTACTTTCATTTTTTGAAGACCTGAGGAGTAGAGATTTATCCTGTGTGCCTGAGGTTTAAATTGAAAAGGGTGGCGAGAAGATGGTTGGTAGTGAAAAGACAGGGATTCTGATCACTGTGGGCTGAAGAGATGAAACATGTGGTATAGTAGAGTTTGAAGAGAGAGTAGTGGATTCTTTATTTTGCAAACTGAAACTGGTCATGATGAGGGGAAACTGATCTGGACTAAAAATTCTCAGGTGTACATTCTAAATCCACAAGCTCCTAGCGGTAAGATCCCATGTCCGTCAGTTAATTTATCCATGTCATTATTTGAAAATATTTTTGAGTACCTACTTTGTGACGGGCATTATTCTATTCAGTAGAGATATACCAGTAAACAGAAAGCAAAACAAAACAAACATTCCTGGCTTTACCAGGGACTAGCTGTACCAAACTGAGCAAAGTTCTAAACCGGAAGAATAATCAGACCCATTTTAGAAAGCTGAAATTCAGTGTGGTAAGTGCTTTGATATAAGTATCAGGTGCTTCATCGAATGTTCTGTTACCTGAAAAAAAAAATAGAGAACATTTACTTGTCTATTTACCTACTAGGGTGGTTTTAAAGGTCATATGAAAAGGAATGTCTTTGAAAGTGATAAAAGAATAAGTAGGGATAGGAAGTTTTGTTTTCTAACAGCAATAGTGATTAAAAAGAGGATCATATTCAAACATCCATTGCTGATTGAGTTGGACTCTTAGTCTGTCACCCAGGCTGGAATGCAGTGACATGCACACGACCACTGCAGCCTCGACCTGCTGGGCTCTGGTGATCCTTCCACCTCAGCCTTATAAGTAGCTGGAACTAACAGGCACACACCACCACAGCCAGCTAATTTATTTATTTATTTATTGTAGAGACCAGATCTCACCAAGTTGCCCAGGCTGGTCTCGAACCCGAAGGTTCAGGCAATCTTCTCGCCTCAGCCTCCCAAAGTGGTGGCATTACAGGCTTGAGCCACTGCGCCTGGCCCATCCATTGCTCATTATGCAAAGGAGTATATTGGAAAAAAGGACTGAACTAGAAAATGGGACTAAATTTTCAGAGTGAACTCTCCTCTAAATGTCTACATGGACTTTGGATATTTGTTATTGCCTTAGTGGCATCCAGCATCAGGAATGCTTTCTTGTGTTTGAGAGATTCCCTTTTGCATGGATCATAATGAGAGATAGAAACACTTAGAGAAGAACGTCACAGACTCTTCCCTCTTCAATCTGCCCTGAGACCACATGGCATAGTGTACAGCTGGTCCAAGCACAGAGGTAGTGGCTGTATTGGTGGAGATACCAGTTGCTTGTAAGTTGTGGTCTCACTACATGTGGGGAGATGCAGTCAACCATGGGTCTGGAGGTGGACACTCACTTCCTCTCCTCATCTGGTTTGGGGTATAGTTTGGGAGCTGATTCTGAACTGCACAGCTTTAAGGCTGCTATTTCAGATCACCTGACAATTCAGTGATCTACTGATATACTTTTGATAAACTTGTTTTCTGCTTAAATCAGCCACAGTCAGCTTCTATTCTTCGAAAATTAAAAAGGGAAAGAAAAAGAGAAACCTTGTTTTAAATGCTTGAGTAAATTATCATCCTCTCTGAGCCACATCTTGTAAAGTGGGAGCCATAATACTAACGTCTCTGTTGCAGGGGTCAAAGAAGTCCCTTTACAAATGGGCCTTTACTATCCCAAGTTGCTACGTTAGTGGAAGGGAAGTTTTAAGTTTAGTTGGTTTAGGAAGTTTGGGGTTTGTTTTCTGGAGATTTTGTTATCGTTGCTGTTTGTTTGTTTTTTTCAGGACTCTTGCCTTTCCTTTGTCCTGTCACTATTTCCAGTAAGGCTCTGAACTGTGGCTGTTGTAGTGCATTGGACTTAAACGAGATCCCGTAAAAATGAGGCCTCTGCTCAGCAGCTGCATCAAGTCGCTGAAGTTTCCCAAGAGAAATTCTACATTTGGCTGCTCATCCAAATCTTGTTTGAATATCCTAAGCTGGGAAATAAATTAGAAGGCTTTGTTGTGAGAGTCTCTGGGGCGCACGCAGGACAGGGGCACAGAAGTGTGTGTGAGAAAGATAAGAGAAAGACGACAGGAGCTACTGTCACGTTTCCTGAGCATTTACTATATTCCAGGCACTGAGGTGGGGCATCACACACACACGATTTTATTTAATGCTCTACTGGACTGAAAGATCCCACAAGAAGGGCCTTGACATTTTGATCACTGTCTCATTCTTAGCAACCAATCTGAAGTTTATTAAAGAATCAGTGTTCAAATACTTGAACGACTAAATGATTGAATAGATAAATAAGCAGCATTTTGTAATTGGAATTCTCACCTCCAAGTTGTGGAGGATTGAAAGACAAAGTAATTCTTCAAGATCACCAGCTAAAAAATACAGAGCAATATTGGAATACTCCATGGACGCAACCCAAGCAATATGCAAGGAAGAACTGCATGCAAAAGACAAAGAGGGATGAAGAAGTATTGGCTTCCTTATACTCAAAATAAATGCACCGATTGAAGGAAATGCTGGATGACACAGCTGTCCTCTAGTCATGACCAGTTAAATGGAGGGTAGGAGGTGAGTGACACACCAGGGATCTGCTCCCTCTCTGTCTTCTCTCCTGTCATGGCCCAGTACCATCTCATTTGATTTTTACATCTTCCCCATGCCTTGTTGGGAAAGCATTTTAGCATTGTGCTTCTCTGCCTAAAAAAAAATTCTCCCAGTGTTTGTGATCTTTCTTCCTAATAATTCCTGCTTTACTCTTTATCTTATCTGGATGAGGCAAAATGATTGGATAGATATTTACAGCACTTAATAATTTGTGGCATTCAATTTAATGCCCTCTTGAACTGCTTCAGTAGTTACTTTTACTGTAACTTAGATATGTATTCTGGGAGAGTACACTTCTGGCCTCTGTCTCATATAGAGTCCTGTGGGTACTGTTATCCAGCAGAACTTGCCCCAGCTTCCAAGAAGCTTCAAAATTAGGGTATCTTGGATCTGATGACTATGAGGATGATATCAAAAACACTTCCGTGGAGACAACAGAATTTGCAAAGGTGCAACATTACAAATAAGCCATTGCTGTTCAGAAAAGAAGTGGACTCCAGTTGGACTCAAGTATTTGACGAGTGGAGAATATTCATTAATAAGGTTGAGAACTAAGAAAATACATGACTCTGGTGTAGCAGGGTAGGGTCACATTGTGAAGTATCTTAAACAAAAGATCAAATATGTTTTAGATAAAAGACTTTTTTCCCAAAAGCAAAACGAAGGATAAAGGAAACTGAAGGTTGGAAATCTAGACTGAACGCTGTGGCAAAAGTCTTTCTAACCAGTCCGATGTTAGAAAATACAAATCATGGCCTATCTGGATATACATGCTATCATTAGTGATTATTATAATTGTTATTAATTATTCCTATCTATGGATCATCTACATGGAAGTGAGACACTTTACTTCCATTCACAGCCCATTGGCCAGATATAGACAAGTGGGCCATTGCCTTCCTTGGGGGTGGGATGGGGGACTGGGGGAGAGGATATAGGGAGCACACAGGTCTGGGGTACACAATACAGAACGCCACCACAGTAGATATTTTTATTCACATTCTAACTCATGAGAAACCCAATATAGAGAGGCTGGTAATACGTTTTTAATGAAATATATTTAAGTAATTCTGAAAGATTTTAATCATATTATGGTTTTGTATGTGACTGATTCACAAAATAGTACTCATTTTTAAAGTGATCCCCATAGAAAAATGTTGCTATGTATACACAAAGCATTAGCAAAAAAGCATTAGCATACAGTCTACTCCTGCTAAACATAGGGTTTGGTCCAGATCAAAACTAACCCTTCTAGCCATTAATGTCTCATAGTTTATGATTCCAAGCAAAGTCCTATGAACATCACAATTATTTCTCTAGTTATATCAACACCTTTAGCCATGACAATTTTAGACTAATATTTCATTGGTAAAATTATAGAAATTATATAATATGCATTTGTCAAAGAGTGAAACATAAATATAAGTTCAAAACTATGTAGGATAACGTACAGACTTTTTAATAAATACTAAAAAAGTTAGCTCATAGGGACGGCCATGTGCTAATGCATCATAGCGTAGTGGAATTAGCATGGGATTTAGAGTAATAGGGTCCTGGGTTTAAACCTAAGCTTTTCCCTTTAAAAGTTGCATGATTTGAAGAAATTTAATTGATTTCTTTAAAATTCAGTTTATTCACTTGTAAATTGAGATAATAGTATCTGCTTCATTTTCTAACATGGGAATTAAATATTTTGACTTTATAAGGGGCTAAGCTGGACAATAACTGCCACTCATTGAGTCCCCATTATGTTAAATTCATCATGACAGGAGCTCCTTATATGCTCCTTGGGATCGCATTCACAACTTTTCTGTGACAGATTAGCTTCTGTTTGCACTCAAGGAAAAAGAGACTAGGAATTTGAGTTCTTGCTGCAGGACGTAGCTTATAACTGGCAGAGTTGAAATCTGATTCCTTGTCCATCTATTCCAAAGCCTCTGTTCTTCCTGTTTCATAGAATCACTGCTGATGTGACTCTATAGTAAGCAGATTTTGTCTCTTCTGAAATAATGCATGGTTTATATTCTAGGATGCTAATCAGGCTAACATCAACTAATTATTTCTATATGTTTTTTTAAATGATACAACTTCAAGAGTAATCTAAAGAACTATATATTTTTTGAAATTCTATTCAATACCTTTGAAACAAATATTAACTATCTAGAGTTAGGCATCTGGAAGCCTTAAGATGATTTTTTTTTAACTTTATAAAACTTTTGCTTTTTAACCCTAATTAATCAATGCTGAGGGATGATCTACTTTTCTACCAGAGTTAAATGAAACCTCCATGAGGCAAACTGGACAATGAAAGAAGGTGAGGTCATTGTGACCACAGTCTCACACCCCTTTTTTGAGCCCCTTTGGGAAGTGTTCTCAGTTGGCTGAAGGGAAGTAATGCCCCCTTTACTGAGAATTACCCAGACATATGGCACAATGTGGAAACATGGAAAGACAGAACAGTTAGCAGTTGCTGCTGTACTGTTGGCTTATTTCCACTTTACGGCTTCGTATGAAGCTAAAATATCATGCTGGGGACATATGCTTACCGGCTCTGCACTTACTGCCTGCAGCTACAAACTCCTGTATTCTAATGGTAATTCCACAATCTGTTCTTTGACAGCTCAGGGGGCCAGATGATATGCATGCTACTGACAGGGACATCACTTTCATGAAACATTGACTTCGCTGCACCTGAACATTGGGGTAATCATGGAGAGAGTCGACACACCATGAAATAGAGTTAGACTGTGAATTCAGAGAATAAAATAGCAGACTGTCATACAAAATAAAGTTCTTTTTATACCCAGCAGAGCTATGTTAAAAGGCATTTTCCTGTAGGGGTAAAGCTTTCTAAAGTCAAGACTGAGGGCTTCAGGAATAGTTTTCTTTTCCTTCTTATTGGTTCTAGAGGAAATCACTCTTGGAAACCTGTGTTTATGGAAGGTCCATGTTGCACTTTCTCTGCTTGCTGGGTTGGTGCCAAGCCCAATATGCAATAGTGGAAGAGAAGTGGACAGAGATTCAGAAAAATGTGTTTCTAATCTTGCATTGAGAAATTCTCAATATCCCACACTGTATGAACATGCCCTTTATTTTCAGTTTCTAAGTATAAATTCTCTGTTCTTTTTTACTGGTTATTCAGTTGCATCATTGAAAAGAAATTTAGCTACTTAAGATAAATATTATTGAAAAATATATATAGGGAGCACATGGATCTGGGATAACCAATACAGAACTCCACCACAGTAAGTATTTTTATTTACATTCTAACTCACGAGAAAACCAATTTATTTCCATACATATGCACACATCTATGTGTATGTGTGTGTATAAATGCATATTTTATATATAGCATATATTAAATATAATATGCATTTATATCATATAAGCATATATTTTAAATAAACATATGTTTAGATATAAGGACATGTATATGTATAATTATATAGTTCTCAATAATGTTTAACATCAGTTCACACACACACGTGTTTGTTTTTTTTCACCTTTAAATTTTTTTATTATAAAATTGTGGGGTACAATTCAGGGTTAGGTGTACAAATATTCATTGTGCAGGTACCCTTGTTGATGAGGTATGTCCCTCTTCATGTGTCTTAATTCTCATTTTTAAAAAACTGCAAAGGACACATTATTACTACTATTTTGCAAAGATGGAAACTGAGGCCCTGGAAGATAATAAGGGGCATAACTCAAGTTAGCAGAAAGTGGAGTCACCTATTATATATTTTTTGAAATTCCAGACAGAATGAACACTTAAAAAACGCATCCCTTAGCTTGTAAGAAAGACAAATTGTCATGTCAGAAATGAACGAAACACAGGAAACCAGTGATCGAAGAGCATGAGTTGACGTTGCCACTTCCCGGAAGCTAGGAAGGGTAGGGAGGTAGAGTCAGTAGCCTAAGAGCTCAAAAGTGGAAATAAGACCCTGCAAAAAGCCAGAACTTTCAAAGGACTCCACTCCCAATGAAATAATGAACTTATAGTATTATGATAAATGTTCAGGGCCTGCTTATGGGTGAGTACATGTAGTACTCAGATCTTCATTTTTGTGATAGATCACTGAGTATTATAGACTCAAAATCCATCCAAATTACTGCAATGAATTGTACCCAATATCTTTAAATGAGTTAGCATTTACTTGCTAGAGTAGAAAGATATTGTAATACAGGTGTTTGGAATCACTGGTTACAGAGGGGAGGCAGAAGCAACTAGAAAGTCAAATTAGGGAGATTTGAAGGATGAAGAACGCCAACAACTTCAACATCCTACAAAAGAAGATAATACAATTCAAAATGGTTTTGAGTGACAAAAACCAAGCAAAATTTAAAAACTTTAATTCAACTAGGAACTCAATAAAGCCAAGGTCAGGTTAAGAAAGTTATTTGCCTCAAGGTAGCCATCATTAGTATGTAAGGAATCAGCTTAGGCAAAGGAAGACAATCTAAAGCAAGTTGGAGAATCCAGTTTGGTATAAACTGACACATAGAACTAATTAGCATCCAGCAGACGAGAGGCCTAGTTATTTCAGAGACAATTCCATTTTCCAAAAAACTATTATTCTAGGCTTCAGAAGCATTAACTGTAAAATCATCCATTTTCTATTCAAAATTCTACAGGCATAAAGTTGCCTGTGAAAGTTCTATAAACCCAAATAAGTGTAAACTTCCCTAGGCCTACTTTGAATATGGTTATGGAAGATAACCTCCCAGAGTGCACAGAGAAAAATAGATGGGGAGTCACCACAAGAAAGCAGAATGAGGACCTAATTGAGAAAGCTCCCCTACTTCTAGGATGATGGCAGGTGACAAAATTGCTAGGGTCTGTTGCTGCCATGATTTCCAGTTATCCATTTTCCCATTTTACAAAGGGAATAGGGGAGATTTTATTGTGGTTTTCCTGTAGTTAATGCACCAATGATGAGGCAGGCAGATACATTTTTCTTTAGACTATAGGTTAGCAGATCACAGAATGCAGTAGAAATGTATAGATGTATCCCAAAAGTTATCTCCACTCAGTTTGCTAGGGCTTCCATAACAAAATACCATAGAAGTGATTGTTTAAAAAATAGACATTTATTTTTCTCATAGTTCTGGAGACTGGACGTCCAAGATCAAAGTTTCATCAGGTGTGGTTTCTTCTCTCTCTACTGCTTACAGACATCCACATTTTTTCTGTGTCCTTACTTGGCCTTTCCTCTGCGGGCATGCTCTCTTGTGTCTCTCTATATGTTCAATTTTCTCTTATAAGGAGGGCATCCAGACTGAATTTTTAACATAATCACAAATTTAAGGGCCTCATCACCAAATATAGACACATTTTGATGTACTGGGTATTAGGGCTCCAATATACAAAATTTGAGGGCACCTCAATTTGGGCAACTCAATCCATTGTCCAAAAAAAAGAAAAGGGTCACTGGAAGTACCTTCCCAGGAAGGAAATAAATCATCCAACCTCACTTTCATCTAGGTTTGTTCATGACATTTTTTCTTACCAACTGATGTGATGTGGATCTTTAGAACCAAGCTTTTTAGGAGATTGATATTTTTTTCTCTTACAATCTCCTTTTCTTCAACTCACTGAACATAAACCCTTATGATGCCCAAAGAATGTGCAGAGCCACAGATGGGGTAGCAATAGGTTTCTGAGTCACCTGTGGAGAAATGCTACCCCCAGGCAGGAGTGCCAAGCTTGGGGCTATTAAGGCAGTGAACAATAATGATTACATTTTTATTGAAATCATTTTTATACACCGTAACATTTACCATTTTCAAGTGTACAATTTAATGTTGTTTGGTTATAACCACAAAGTCATGCAACCATCACTACTATTTCCAGAACATTTTATCAACACAAAAAGAAACTCCATGCTTACTATTAATCATTCCCCATCTGCCCTTTCCACCAGCCTCTAGCAAATACTAATTTACTTTCTTTCTCTACTGATTTAGCTATTCGGAACATTTTATATAAATAGGATCATAAAATATGTGGCCTTTTGTGTCTGACTTTTTTCATTTAGTGCAATGTGTTTATCTGTGTTGTAGCAGGCATTGGAACTTTATTTTCCTTAATGACTGAACAATATTGAGTTGTTTGTTACACCGCATATGTTTATCTACTCATCAGTTGAGCGGCATGTGCATTGTTTCAACCTTTTGGTTGTCATGAATTGTACTGGTGTGAACATCTTTGTTCAGGGTTTGTGAAGGTCATATATTCTCAAATCTCTTGAGCACATACCTATAAAATTGAATTCCTTTGTCAAATAATAACTCTATGCTTAAGGTTTTTAAGAGCTATCATATTTTTTCCAAAGTGGCTACAGGATTCCTTTTTCACCAGCAATGAATAATGGTAGCAATTTTTTTCATATGATTTCCAACACTTATTATTTCTGTTTTTGATTATGACCATCTTATATGTATGAAACTAAATTTAATTGTGGTTTTGATTTGCCTGTCCCTAATGACTAATGATATTGAACATAGTTTTACATACTTACTGGCCATTTGTATATCCTCTTTTGAGATGTGACTATTCATATCTTTTGTATATTTTTAATCAGATTATTTGTCTTTTTATTGCTTACTTGTAAGAGCTTTTTTTTATTATTTTAGATGCTAGATGGTTATCAGATATGTGATTGGCAGATACTTTCTCCCATTCTATGGGTTATCTTTTTACCTTTTTGAAGTAAAAGGTTTTTATTTTGATGATGTTCTATGTATCTATTGTTGCTCATGCCTTTGGTGTTTTATCTAAGAAGTCTTTGCCAAATCCTAGGTCATGAAGATTAGTCCCTGTTTTCTTCCAGAAGTTTTATAGCTTTTTCTCTAATATTTAGGTGTTTGATGCACTTTTAATTAATTTTTAGATGTGGTATGAGGCTGGAGTCCAACTTCATTTTTTGCATGTGGCTATCTAAGTTGTCCCAACAGGATTTTTAAAAGACAATTTTGTCCTCATTAAATAGTCTTGGTGACCTAATTCTGACTTGTACTCCACATCTTTAAAAAAAAAGCAGTTGACTTATGACTTATGTTGTTCCTGGCATAGTCTCAGGGGAGGAATTGCTGGATTGTATCGAAGATTAATTTTTAGTTCTTTTAGGAATCACCACTGCTTTCCATAGAGGTTGAACTAGTCTGCACTCCCACCAACAGTGTAGAAGTCTTTTCTCCATCTCCTCGCCAGTGTCTATTGTTTTCAATTTATTGATACTGGCCATATTTACTGGAAATAGGGATATCTCTTTGTGGTTTTGATTTACATTTCTCTGATGATTCGTGAGACTGAGCATTTTTTTCATGTATCTGTTGGTTGCTTGTATATCTTCTTTTGAAAAGTGTTGATTCATGTACTTTGCTCACATTTTAATAGAATTGCTTTTTTTTCTTTTCTTTTCTTTTTCCTTTCAGCTCATTTGAGTTCCTTGTAGATCCTAGATGTTAGGCCTTTGTCAGATACATAATTAGCAAATTTTTTTTCTATAGTATAGGTTGTCTTTTCACTCTTTTGTTGATTTCTTTTGCTATCCAAAAGCTTTTCAGTTTAATGAGGTCCCACTTGTCTATCTTAGCTTTTATGGCAACTAATTTGGGGGATTTGGTCAAGAATTGGTTGCTTATTCTAATGTGCCTACGAGTGTTTCCTGTGTGTTCTTCTAGGTTTCTTTAATTTGCGGGTTTACGCTTAGGTCTTTGATCCATTTAGAGTTGATTTTTGTGTATGGCAATAGGTAGAGGTTCAATTCCATTCTTCTGCATGTGGTCATCCAGTTTTCCCACACCACTTGCTAAATATGGTCTCCTTTCCCCAATGGTTGTTATTGGTGACTTTGTCAAAGATGAGTTGGTTAAAAGGTCGATACACCTGGAGGAACATGAATTGTTCTACCAATTATATACCTGCACACGTATGTTTCTAGCTGCATTATTTACAATAGCAAAAACATGGAATCAACATTACTGTCCATTAAAAGTGAATAGGATACAGAAAATGTGGTACACATACATGATGGAATATTACACAGTCATAAAGAAGAACAAAATCATGGAATTTACAGCAAACTGATGATGTTGAAGACCATCATACTTAGTAATCTTTCACAGAAACAAAGAACTGAATGCTGAATTTTTATACTCATAAGTGGAACCTGAATCACATTAACACAAGGGAGGGATCAGCAGTAGCTGAATACTGCCAGGGGGAGGAGCAGAGGACAGGTAGCATCACAGAGGGCAGCTGGTTCTAAACCAGGGTAAGTGAAGACCAGCTGGAGGTCCAAACTTAACCTGCATGCAGACTACCTGTGTAGCTAATCCTAACTTGTACCCCACATATTTATAATAAAATAATTTTTATAAAAAAAATCAGTTGATCATTGATGTCTGCATTCTCAATTCTAAGTCATTCAACTATAAATTTATTCATTTGTCAATACCACACTGACTTATTTTTTGTAGTTTCATAGTTTTGAAATTGGGAAATATGAGTTTTCTACTTTGTTCTTTTTCAAGATTGTTTTGGTTATTTGGAAACCCCTGTAATTTCATGTAAATTTGAGAATTGGCTTCTCCATCTCCTAAGTTACATCACCACTTCTATTTAACATTGCACTAAAAATAGTAGTATGATAAGAAGAGAATTAAAAATAAAATATGTAAGAATTTGAAAATAAGAAATGAAACCATTCTTATTTGAATATTATATAAATATATACCTGCACAAATATTGACAGATAAGTTGTTAGATATAATATTTATATTTCATCAGAATTAGGAACCTTCATTTCTGCTTTGTATGTAGAAAGATCCCATCCTTAAAACAACAACAGTAACGAATGAATTACAGATGCAAAAAACAACAGACATACATCTTACAATATTGTGATAAACTAGCAAGGGGGAAATATATACTGCATAGTTCAATAATAGACAGCATATTTCTATAAATGTATTGGCCATCTTTTAGAAAGGAGGATATGGGTAATTAATGAGTGAGAATGAGAGACCCTAAAAATGTTTCTTAAGCTGTGATGGTTTCACAATTGTCATCACTTTGTAATAATTCTATGCACATTTTTTTCATATGAGTTATACTTTAAGAGGATAGGAAAAAAGTGGACTACTTGGTTAAGTCCAATTGTAATTTCAGAGAACAGAAAATAAGAAATTGGTCTGCAAAATAAAAAAAAGTCTCTTTTTTGAGTTTTAGCTTTTAAATTATAGTTTGAGCTATGTCTTTTGATCTCAATGGTGAGGCATTTTGTTGGTATTGAAATTCAAACCTAACTATTAAGAGCAAAGTTTCATCTTGACAATAAAACAAACTATAAAATTTGAATTTTCTTTTAACAGGTACCTTCAGATTTGAGTTGGTATTTAGATGATGAAGATAGTCAGAACTTGGGATCCAATTAGAAAGAATCAGTAATAGCATGTTCTCTTTATTCTTCTCTCAAAATATTCCCAATGATCCTCCTCAAGACCAGAAAAATTGAAGAAGAAGAAAAGAAACAGAGAGAAAGATGAAGAAGAAGAGGAGGAAGAGGAGGGGAAAAGAAAAAAGAGGAAGGAAGGAAGGAAGGAAGGGAGGAAGGAAGGAAGGAAGGAAGAAAGGAAGAAAGAAAGAGAAAAAGAAAATTATTTGGATAGAGAGCAAATTTGTCTTGCATATTCACTCATTTCATTAAATCAATGCGTTTTTAAACTACGTATTTTGAATTTTCAAGCTTTGCTTTTAATAGCCAATACCAAGTTTCTGGAATGAAGAAAAATAATTTTCTTTCCCAAGGTCCTTCCTCTATCAATCAATATTCATGATTTTCAGATGATTTTGGCTCAAAGTCAATTTTATTGCTAGTTAAGAAGGTGAAATAGAACTAAAATTGTCTCTATTATCCAAGTAAACTTTTCAGAAATAAAAGCTACCTAAATACATATAATATGTATATTATATATAACATAACATCGTTAGGTTATATATACATATATAGCAATACAGCAGCAATTTCAAGAAACTTAGATAAATAAAATGCCAACCACATAGTACTTAAAGTATCAAGGTCACAGATAAAGAGTTCTGAACATGCAAGAACCTTGGGAATAATGTAGACATATGCTCTTTTTTGGGGATCTAGTAAAGTGACAGCTTCATCAAACCAAGAAGTGACAGGAAAAATCAGCAAAATAACCCCTAAACAAGGTGGTTCTGTGGCTGGAAGATGAGCATGAAAACACTGTAAGTCTTGACAAATAGAAAAGATGCAACTGGAAAAGATGCAACTGAAAAGGTAACTGAGGTGAAGGGCGGGGGAAAGGCAAAGGTAGAATGATGCCATTGACTTTGTATGCTCAGTAGTTATCATTCACAAAATATTATTTTATATGGACCAAATGAGAGAACGATTATATAAGAGGAAAGGTGATTAAAGCATTTAAAACCTATGAATCAAAGATTACTAATAAAACAAAAACAACTTCTTAAAACCTTCTTACAAATATTTTTTAAGTACAAAAGAAAATACACCATATAGAGAAACAAATCCTATCATAGTATACAAAATACAAAGTTTTTATAACATAATATTATGTGACAAAGTAAAGACCTAGTATACCAGTCATATTAATAGAAGTGAGTGAGTTTAACTCACCTATTATGAGAAAAAAATCTAAATCTTAAATCATAAAGTAATACTCAACTATATATTGTATATGCAAGACACAGTGAGAATACTATTTTTCTAAAAGTCTTAAAATAAATGGATAGACAAAAATCTATCAAACTGTGGCAATAATAAAGTAGTGATTGAATTCAGACAAAGCTGAATTCAAGGTAAAGGGAAATGGTGGATGCAACTTATTGTCTAATGGTTTGAGAAAGAGAACGATGTAAAACCATAAAATCAAAAGTTTAAAAATTGGCAAATCTGAATATTCTTGTAGGTGTATTCTTAAAGTTCAAGAATATTTTATCGTTAAATCTAAAGATAGTCTGACATTTTGAAAATTTGATAAGGGGATCATTTTGGAGTTTATGCAGCATGATAAAAATTAGGGAATTGACTAATCTAAAAATGGTATCTCAGGTTTACTGCTCAAACTTGATTAAACACTTAAAAACTTGGGCTAATTGCTGTATTCTTTATCTATAAGATTACTTAACAATTTCGTTTCCTTGCTCTTTCACACCTCCTCGGGTTGCACACTCTCTTTCTTAGATGACTTTGCTCTTGCTTACCACATTACACTATAGTCATTTTTTTTTCTAAATATGTGTGTCTTCTGCTGTTACATTTAAAATGTTCGAAGGCAGAGACTCCTTCCGTTTTTATGTCTCCATACAGAAAAGCAGTACTTACTACATCGTAGGTATCTAATAAATATTGTTGGCTAAGTAGAGAAGAGTGTCACATAAAAATAGGAACTAAGTAGAGATGAGAAATCTGTTTGTGTTGACAGTAGTTAGGCCATCAGGTAGTAAGGAGTGAAGAGTATGAGTCCTGGGTCTGGATGAGATCACCTTTTCTTTCTAGTGCTCTGATATTGGGCAACCTGTTTAGCTTCGCTGAGCCTAAGTTTTCTCCTCTGCATAGTGGATACAATAGCATTTCTTTTTGTGTAAATAAGTTCAAATTTGGGGCTGATATCTGCACTAACAGGTAGAAGTATAGCAAAAACAAAACAAAAACCATCTATTTGCATGTATATGTGAATTTCCACTGGGAAATAAGCTGCATACACCATTTCCCTTTTCTATGTGTATTCAAGCTTGTCTACTATTAGACTGTAATCTCTACTTTCTTATTGCCACAATTTGGTACATTTTGCCTATTCATTTATCTTAAGACTTTAAAAAAACTTTATTCTTACTATGTCTTGCATAGATAGACAGATAGATAGATAGATAGATAGATAGATAGATAGATAGAGTTGAGTTTAGTATTGCTTTATAATATACATATCATAAAGCAATACATATATACATGTACATATCAAATAATCATAAATGTTAGGAAGAAAAATCAGATAAGGAAATAATGAATGACATGGGGTAGTGGAGGTAGGGCCAAGAAGTCCTTTGGACTACCAAATAAAAAAAAAAATCTCCCAGATGTCCTGACTGTGACAGCAATGGAGCAGGGACCAGGACAGCATGAGCCTGAGGGATCCAAAGGGGAGAAACACACCAAGCAGAAGAGAGAACAAGTTCAAAAATGAGATTATGCGGGTGAAGTCATATAGTACCTGGAAAATAAGCAACGAAGAAGGCACTAGAAGCTATTCTTTACATTATTTGTATGGGAAAAAAAGTTGTTTTGCAAGAATTAAATTGATTAAATATATAAAGCACCTGCAATATAATCAGGCACTCAACATGGCTGTTCTTCATTTATAGTTTGTGAGCCATGAGTACATGTGGTAAACCTACCATTGTAAAGGTGTTTCTTTCCTTGTGTGCTTTTATCGTGGAAAGTCAGTGAAAATGTGTGGGAATGGGTGGTGATAGTGGTGCAGTTAAGATTCTAACTATAATTCTTTCTTCTCTTTTCACTTTATATTAATGATACATTTCTATAGGCCTGTCCTCATAACAGCTAACATGGCACTTTAAAAAATTGCAGCAATTCAGTTTCTTAAATAACGGGGAGTCGGAGGGGGTGGGAAGTGATTTCAATGTGCAGATAATTTGTGTGACTGAAACCCATTGCTTAAGTATTTGAGTGTGTCCTGGAGATATAAATATCACTAGGCAGCACTCAGCGAGTTCTGGGAAATTGGAGCCTTATATATGGGGCCAGCTGCTGCTAATAAGCCACATCTAGCCTTCCCTTCTGCCCATGGCCTCAGGAGAAAGGAGAGATGACATGAGATTGTGGTCTGCCTTCCCTTGGGAAGAGGGTCCCTCAGCTGTTGCCTTGCCAAACAATGGCAGAGGGGAGGACAGATCAGGTGGCTGGGCACAGACCTTTTTCACTGTGACTTCCCTCTCGGGAGCTAGGGTCAAATATTAATAGAAATACAGGGGAGAGGGTCAGATCTCCCGAGAAGTGAAGAACTGTGTGCGGAGCTGAGAAAGGAAGGTGGTACCCTCTAGCAAGACAGGCCCAGGCTGCAGTGTGGAAACTTAAGATCTGGGGTTGGCTATGGGACTTGAGCAAGTCACTTCCCTCTTTCCCCCTGTTTTACCTTTCAATAAAGCAGAAATCATCTGGCTCATCTTAAAGTCACTTCCACTTTTGAAAAATGTGTCACCCTGTCCTGGTTTAAAAATCAAAAGGGTAATAAACATGAGAGCTTATAAAAGAGAAGCATATGTGAATATACAACAATGTGTGCTATTCTCTTCCTGTAGACCCCGTTTTCTCAAGTGTTTTCCTCATTGACACACTGTCCTTCACAGAGAGCTCATTAACGAGCCTAGTGAAGTGACCTTACCATCCTAGGATCCGACAGCTACTCTGCCATCTAATTGCGGTGTGCTAGGCCAGCCTGTGTTATGCTTCAAAGAGATGAATGACTTGCTTTTACTCCTGGGGATTTATATTTATTAATCATTGCCTTTTTACTTTTTAAAAACAGATTGTGCTTGGGGCTATAGATCAGAAAGAATTCTAGAATCCAGGTGTGGTCAGCCTCAAGCATTTCCCAAGGGAGTAGGATGTTGAGGAATTCCACTATCGCTGCAATGATCTAAAAGGAGTGAAGCCAAAGTTTAGGAGATGAACTGGGAAGTGGCAGGCAGAATTAGAAGACCAGGACTCTTAGACTGAGAGAGTAGACAAGCAATGACATAGGAGAACAACAGCTGCCATCTGAGAAATTATCTCAGTTGTGCTTTCTCTAAAACTATCCAGTATTTTTGTTTCCACAGCCTTTGTTTTGCACTTAGACTGCTAAATACCAAACTGTGAAGACTCCATCACTGTTCTTTGCACACATAAGCACTCAATAGCCATTGGCTTACTTAGTTCTATTTCTATCATCACTTATAATTACTGTGGGAATCAGAATTCTTACACCAGCATTCTCAACACTTACCTCTGAGTGGGTTCACCAACAAGGGAAATCAGATTGTAATAGGCAACAAGAGACATTGGTTGCATGGTTCAAATATTTTGTATCCTAATGCATAAGCTCTTGACATTGTTCCTTTCTCCAGAGTGGCTACCTTGTCTCAAGGACAGGAGTTGGGGGTCTATGGACCAAGACCCTTTTCCCTTGACCATGTAACAGCCCGGGCAACATTTGACACCATCTCCTAAGTTTCTCTTTAGACACAGCTGATTTCTTAGCAATACTTTATTTCTTCAGATGTGGAAATACTTCAGTCTGTATGCCTTTGTCTCCAGGTGACTTTGCATGGCCATGCTTTGTCCTTTATGTCTGACATTTTCTCTGCTTCATTATTACCCCTTTGCACTGACTGCAAGGGTCCCAGAACATCTGTCAATATACCAATCTCTGAATAGGAGAGCTTGACATCTGTCCTCAGGTTGGACTTGGGGAGCATGGACACCTGGACCTGTGTCCCTGCCCCATCTCCTTGTGCTCTACCTGGAGATGTTCAGGCCCGGCTGACAAATTTTTCTGGGTAGTTCTGTCATTGACCCCACAGTGAGCTCCCTTCTGCTGCTCTGCCTGTCCTGAAGGGTCTCTTTCCCTGATCAAAATTTGCACTAGAAATAACTCCAGCGACCACATGCTGTCTTGGGAGAAGGAGAAGGGCTTGGAAATAGTCAATCGAGAGTCACAGTTATGCCCACAATTCAGTCACTAATACAAATTAAATTGAGACATGTGGTACTCGGGGGCTGGGGTGTCTCCTAAGATTACAGCGTGTGTAAAACAAACTTCTGAACAGGCTGCATGAGAGAGTGCTCAACACTGTAGTGAGCAGCTTTGTGAGGTGAGATCCTACTGAGTAATTTTTTTCTTAGTGACTTACTTATTCAACCAGACTATGGGAAAAAATATTTTGTCCAGGTAGCACCTTTTCACAAAGGTGCTTTCCCCCTCAAAAATGCTGGGGGATTAACCAGCCTCTCCTGTGATGTTTACTGGTCCAAGTTTCCTCATCTAGAAGAAAAAGTGGTAGAAAGGGGGTATGCTTTCTGATCACCTACTTTGTATCAGGAATTGTGTGTAACAGTTTATAGAGGTGATTTAATTTAGTACCTACAGCATAGCCGGTTAAGATTATTATTGTTGCATTACCACTGGTGAAAAAATTAATGATAGAGGAATTAAACTACTTGTCCAAGATCCTAAAGATCAATGTGGAACTTGATTTGGTTCTGGTATTTTAAAAACCCTTTTTTCTCCTTTTTGCTGTTTGCTAAATGAAAATCCTCCTCACTCACACCCTCCTCCTCCCACCTCATCAGATCTGCAAGCTGGGCCCTTGATCCTCTCTCCTCCAGGTATTTCTAGCAGTGTACCTCATTAGCCATCCTGAGCTTCGATGCTCTACTGAGGCACTAGCTCCACTCCAGAATAACTGACCCATGGAAGTTAACCTCAATTCTAGCTCATATTCTCAGTGTGCTTGGCCCTACACCCCCCCCCCAGGGGTAATACGCTCACCATCTCTCTTAAGTGAAAAGAACATCTCCTTCCTTCCATATTGAAGCATTCCTATTAAGAGCAATCATTAATCACTATGTAGTTAAGGGCTATCTTTAAGGTGAGCATGTCACTACACACTAGATGATAGAAGGACGTTTAAGAAACTCGGCTTTGCTATAAGACAGAGCCCCACACTTAATGAGTTAGATCTTATTCGTTGTTGGGCTTTGAGAAAAATCTCTTTACCTCCCTAAACTATATTTGCAAGATGGGAAATAATTCCTACCTTGCTGTTCTGTGTGAATGAAAAAAGATGATTATATAGTGAATTCTCAATAAATGGTGGCCATTCTTACCTTTATTAATACTGATTATTTATTTTGGCAAAAATGTCCATATACGTGAAAAGTAGTATAAAATATTACTATAAATTTAAGGTGGGAGTTTAGACCAAACCATCAACATGAGAACTCTTTGTTTCCCTCTTCCTCTCTGCAGATCATTATTCCTCTCTTATTCTTTCCCCCCTCTATCTTCAAGGCTCTTTGTGTCTTTCCCCTTTTCTCGGCTCTCCCACCTGCCCAAGCTCTTTGTACCTTGATACCTTGAGTCTCAACCACCCTGCTAGTAGATTTGCACACATTGTCAATCTCTCTCTCTCTCTGGTTCCTTCTTTACTTCTTGGATGTGTACACAGATGCATAGGAGATACAGAGAAAAAAAATCTCAAGAGATATCTTTGCTTAGGGTTTACTATAACACCAAAAAAAAAAAAGCTTTTAACAGTGAGGCTTGTGATCATAAATTCACTGAAATGTGTTTATTCCCAAGGAGTTACCAAAGAGCCTTTTAAGTTCTTCCACTCTGGGCTCATCTTCTTCACATTCATCTTGGTTCCATACTCTTGTAAAAAAGATATTGTAAGTTTCTGGAATGTACTCATTGCATTTTTTGAATTGCCCCTGATATGTTGTCCAGATATGAGGTGAGTTTTTACCTCCTTGAACTTGATCAGAGAACAAAACACAAGAACCCCTCTCTGAATGTTACCAGAGCCTTCTGCACCTGGAATTCATGAACTGTAAAAACACTTCTTATTGTAAAATGGGAAAACAGCTCATTAGATGTTGGCTGCCAGATCACAGCCTTGTTTGTTTTGCAATTATTACTGCCGCTCAGGTGCTGTACCCTGACAGGCATACAGTGCAGCAATCCAGAGTCAGGATTCTGGATCCAGAGAGCCTGGATTCATAACCTAGATATGTTCTATACTAACTGCCATGCTCTTGAGCAGATTACTTAACCTCTCTGGATTTAGTTTTCTCATCTGTAAATGGGAAAAATTATTTGCAGGGTTGTGCCAAATATTAAATAAATTAATACTTATGAATCGCTTAAAAAATGACTAATACAGGAAAGGCTCAGTAACTATTAGCTATTATTATTGTTGGCATTGTTATTGTGAGAACTGCCCAGCTAAAACTGGAGAAACACTGGGGATCTGTAAAGTTGTGTTTAGTCTCCTGAGCGAATTTAAATGGGCTGTGTGTGTTACAGGAGTTTATTAGACAGGGTGGGTAGTTGACAAAAATTTCTGAAGCAAACACACAAAATCTCAATGGCATTCATTAAGGGTTGTTTCCTCTCGTGTCTTAATCAGGTCACTTTTTCAGCAGAGGACACTGAAGTGATTCAGGGATTCTAGTTCCTTCAATCCTGTGACAACAGAGTCTTCTAGGTCCTCCTCAGAGGCTTTCCATGGATTATCTTCCTTCAAAAAGTCAAAGGTGAGAGAGAGAGAGCGAGAGAGAGAGAGAGATTGCTAAGCCTTAAAGTAGTCAACATTATATTTACCTTCTTTCCATTTGCTTGTGATCTGTTATGTGACTCTCATCTGACTGCAAGGAGCATTGGAAAATGTCACCTCCTTGTGTTCTCTAAAAGAAGGAGTGGCACTAATCAACTTCAAGCCAATCTCTGCCACACGGGGGAAACTGGTGGGAGGGAACAATTTCAGTGGGAAAAAAAAATCAGAATTCTCAGTTGTTAAGTTACTCTGCACAGGTTTTGCCTCATTGATTCTCTGCAGTTTAGGGAGTTAGAACAAAGAAAAAAAAGGAATGCCTGTATCAGACAAACCTATGCTTGAATTCTATACCATCCCATTCCTCCAATGAGTAGCTGTATAAACGTAGGAATACATCGAGGTCCAGTTTTATCATGTGTACCAAGGAACAAAATTCACCTTGAAGAAGTGTTGTAAATACTTAAGGCCAATTTTAAAGCTATTTCAGATATGTTTTTATATGCAGCAAATCGTGTTGTCCCAGGAGGTTAAAACCCACTGCATTAACAGGTTTCATTGCTTGAAGAAAAGGTAGCTACCAGCTAAAGCAAGTTATTCTTTAGTTTTGATTGGCAAATACAGTTTCGTTTGGCAAATGCAGTTTTGTTAAAGTTAAAAGCAAAATGATGGGTTCAAAAGTCAGAATTTGGGGAAAGAAAGAGGGAGAATAATTTTTTGAAAATGTTTTCTTTCATGTATCAAAATCAAATGTTAAGAAGTCATATCATAGAGATTTATGCATGGTGTAGCAAAGTCCCTTATTTCTGTTTATAATATTTCTTTCTTTTGGTCATAAGCCTTGTTACCACAGTGGAAGTGGAGAATAGGTCACTGAGAAGTGACAGTCCAAACCACCCCTCCATCAGGGTGGTTTGATGAGTGGAGAGAGACAGGGGAAGATGGAGGGCTTCTTCTTGTTTCTCCTGCAATTACACATAATGGCAGAAGGCAGCTGGAGCCACATCCAGATAGGCACAGAGGAACTCCAGAACTCCAGGGTCAGTAGAACCATTCCATAGGCATGCCAATAGAAGATGTGAAAGAACCTAGAAAAAGCTCTTAATACGGCCACTCACCATGTGCACAGAATTTGTGCTGTGCATTTGTGTAAGGATCTGGAGAGGCGAAGCAGGGGCAGCACTGCTTGCTTCTCATGGTCTGTGTGTGGAGTGTAGGGACAGTTCTTCTTGCTCTGGTCAGGGAACATGGAGGTTCTGGAGGCATTCAGAGCCCAGCAGAGCATAGGATCAAGATAAGGAGACTGAACAGCGAAAGATGCTGAGACTGGGGCAAAAAGCCAGGTACATGTGCTCCAGTGGCAAATGCCAGGATCCCAAGTAGACAGACAGGGCCAGTTGCACCATAGCTATTGGCAGTTGAGCTAGCTGTCCCTATTGGCCACCCCACAACAGGAACCAACAAAGAGTCATGCTGATACTTCCAGACTGGACTAGTATTTGCTTCTTGTAAGTCCTTTTTCTAGTCAGGCTATGCGGAGATCAAGATATCAGAGAGATGCACTCCTTTTCATCAAAATAACGATAAAATAGCAAGATGACCGAGAAGTAAAACAAATGAGAAACTACATATAAATTATATAACCTCTTTACACTAACAAAAAATGAAAGATTCTTCAACATGAAGATTAAATGAAATGACACAAATGCAGTATCCCAAAACGATCTCTTGGTGCACAGAAGGTTAGGAGTTATCACTGTGAGGTCGAGAAGGGAGAGAGAGGAGTTAAGAATGGCCTGAAGGTTTCCTGGCTTGCCAGGGTTAGTGAACTGTGGCACCTTTTTACTGAAAGAAGAAACAGCAGAGGTCAGAGCTCAAAAGAAAAAATCAAGTGGCTACCTTTCCTCTGGTTCAGTTTGAGCTTTGAACTATTTAAGAATAGATGCTAGATAGCTCAGGGGAGAGGCCTGAACAAGAGTTACAGGTTTGTGAGACGAATTGAGTGTATATAATATTGCAGCCATGGGTAGGAGCAAAATTTCCTGGGTACAGAAAAAGAAAAAAACGCTAAGGTCCTACCCATTTGGAACACCTGGATAAGGATGGTGAGGTCACCAAGAAGCTAGAGAGGGAGAAAAGAAAAAGAGTTGAGTGTCCTGGTCATTGATGAAAGAATATTTCTTTTTCTCTTGCTGCCTTCAGGACTTTTTCTTTTATACCTACTTTGCGTAGGTGAATTACTCTATAATCACTCTATAAAAAAGATACCTGCACACATTTTTTTTTTTTGAGTTGGAGTCTCACTCTGTCGCCCAGACTGGAGTGCAGTGGCCGCTCCTGGCCACCGCAGCATCGACCTGCTGGGCTCTGGCGATCCTTCCACCTCAGCCTTCCAAGTAACTGGAACTAAAGGCACGCGCTACCACACCCAGCTGATTTTTTTTGAAATTTATTGTAGAGATGAGGTCTCACTTGCCCAGGCGGGTCTCGAGCCAGCGGACTCAGGCAATCCACTCACCTCAGCCTCCCAAAGTGTGGGATTACAGGCTGAACCACCAAGCCCAGCTACATTTTTTTTTTTATCTAGTCCTCTTTTGATGAGAAGCATGGTTGGTTCCATGTTCTTGCTACTGTGAACAATGCTGCAATAAACATATGTGTGCAGGTATCTTTTTTATAGAGTGATTATAGAGTAATTCACCTACGCAAAGTAGGTATAAAAGAAAAAGTCCTGAAGGCAGCAAGAGAAAAAGAAATATTCTTTCATCAATGAC
>CAUYQG010075836.1:0-25088 GCA_963574415.1 Tarsius wallacei | reverse complement strand
CAGCCTCGACTTGCTGGGCTCCAGCGATCCTTCCGCCTCAGCCTTCCAAGTAGCTGGAACTACAGGTGCGCGCTACCACGCCTGGCTGATTTTTTGATTTATTGTAGAGATGAGGTTTCGCCTGCCCAGGCGGGTCTCGAACCCGCGGGCTCAGGCAATCCACTCACCTCAGCCTCCCAAGGCACGGGATTACAGGCTGAGCCACCGAGCCCGGCTGTGATATCTTTAAAAGAAAAGAACTAGAGCAGTTCCAGAAAAGTCTCATGCTAAGCTGTACATTTCTAGTAATAGGACCCAACTGAAAGTAAGTAGGCAGTGGAGACAGAACCAAACTGGGAAGTCCCAAGAGAAAGAATACCCCACTTCACAAATATCCATTAAGATGCAATTCAATTAAAGCATCTGAAAGGAATTCATAAGTATCAGCAGACCCTGTAATTGCTTAATTAAGGATAGAAGTCTAGAAAACACAACCACAATAACAGCCTGATTCATTAGCACCTCTGTGATAGCAGAATGGGATTTCTCACTTAAACATACATTGGCTTTAATTGTGTAATTTAGTTAGGCATTGGTAATCAATGGGGACCCACCATTCCTGGGGCCAGGAGATGAGGAGCATATTCCTGTTCACCTTCCCTCCCTTCCTCTCATGAGAAGTTTTTGTTCTATTGAAACAGGCATTGATATTCCAATTTGGATTGGCTTGAAGAAGAGACGTTCAAATAAAAGAAGGAAGTAAGGCATTTTATTCAAAGGCATTCAGGGTGGAAGGACACACAAGCAAAACCTTTAGTTCGCCATGCATAAACCCACCACCATTTATTAAATCCCAGACACCAAGAACCTTTCTCAGGAGTTCAAGACCAGCCTGGGCATCACAGCAAGACCTTGTCTCCATAAAAAATTATAAAATATCAGCTGAGTATGATGCCTGTAGTCCCAGCTACTCAAGAGGCTGAAGAGGGAGGATTACTTGAGCCCAGGAGTTTGAGGTTATAGTGAACTGTGATCGCACCACTGTACTACAGCCTGTCCCCAAAACTAACAAAAAAAAAGAACCTTTCTCATTGCCTCCCTTGGCATACATAATGTAGCTCCAGAGGGGAATTGTAATCAGAAAGAGGATAAGAAAGAAAAATGCCATAGTGCAGGAAAAGGGAAATCTTACTTCATATGAACAGGTAACTGGTTAATTATAAGTCACCTGCTGTGATCCACATGGTAATCCCCTCCCAAGTGGCTGCTGCCTTCTAGGTGGTTTGTACCATGAATTCCATGCAAGGCGACTGCTACCCATTCCCCACTCCACCACTGCCCTATATGCCTTGGTCTGTAGCGCTGGAATTTATCATAATGATTGCTATCCCACCTTTCAGACTAAGGAAATGCAAATGGGAGTGGGCTTACTCAATGAGTTGGCAGAAGACCTCAGATCTCAGCTTTGAGGCTCCCTAAGACAATTTGCACTGAAACCTCAGATTATTCTCTTCTAACTCAAGAGAAAAGCATTTGGTTTACAGGCACCACACCTGCTATGCTTATCCAACAAGGCAACTTCCTGAACTGTGCCCGCAGCATGACCCTGATACCCAACGGCTGAGGAGGCAATTCCAAAGAAGGAAACTTATTATAAAGGTTGTAGTAATAAGACACAAACTCCATGCCTGCTGGTGCTCTTAAATAAAAATGCGAATCAAGGGCCAAGTGATTTCCAAATATGTGACTCAGTCTCCCTTTAGACAAGATACTAAAGTAAAATGGGACACACACGACAAGTGAAAATAAACTAAAAATAAAGATAGTGGGTGAACTGTTTTTGCTCTCACGGGAGGAAATGTATGGGGCTCCCTAAATGCCAGATGAGGAAAAAGGAGGCATTTTAACAAATGCAGGCTGCCCGGGGATCTTGCCTTCCCTGCTAACTCAGGACAAGAACTGACTGTGACTGCCTCCCAGACTGAAATAAGCATGCCTGGGAGGAGGCCACACCAGCAGGCAGAGAGACCTTGAATGGTCTCAGTTCTGATGGTGTAAGGTCACCTGCTCACCAACCAAACCTGAGGCAGGTGCTCAAAGGACTAGAGGGCAAGAGCGTTCAGGAGGCGCTGACCTGTTAGCTCCAGCTGACTTCCCCGGCCCCACCTGCTATCCCATCTGACTACACGATCATTCCACATACAGGGGTGCAGGAACCGTGACAGAGCGGCCAGCTGGCTCAGGCCAAATGCCACTCCCTATCAAGCTGTGGGGCCGTCTGCCCAAAAAAAGGCCACACAGAAATGGAAAGAGTCCATCCCACCTTGAAGTACAGAGGGCTCTCCAAAAGGCTGGGATTAATGAGAGTAGCGCATAAGGGACTGCTCCCAACAATTAGCTTGACTTTCCCCTTGAGACTCACAACCCCAGCTCCCTCCTTGCTGCACCGACATTATTTCCTGCAGAATGCCATGCTTACATAATGGAGAGTGCATACCACAGAACTGGCAAAGCTGCATCATGATGATTGCTGCCCAGGTGACCAATCCGTAACATGAACATCACGTGCCCCTCCACTCTCAGCTTGGTAGCTGGAGTCAGCGGACCAAGGGGTCCTACTCTTTCTAAGGCTACTCCCCCACCCACGGCTCCATCCATCTCACTCATTCTGTCTCTTCTAGGTCACTGCTCTATTAATGATCCCATTGCAGCCTTTCCAGGTTCCTTCTCAGAATTCAGACCAGTGCTTCCCAACATTGTAAAACTCATGTTCCCCATGATAATCTCTCACTCCATCTTTTTTATAACCTCATTTGCCAAGAAGATTTTGTTGAGTTTTACATTCTATAATTGGTATTATGAAAACAATAGCTTTTTCAAATATCCATGCAACTTTCTTGAGCAAGAATTACAGTTCTCAAACTCCTCTCAAGATGCTGACGCCCTTGGAATGTTACCTTCATGCTGTAGGTTTCGCTTTCTGCACCACTTTAATTCTCTACTAGGTGTTTGGGAAGCACAATCTACATGTGATATCTGTTTCCTTACTTCCCAATCACTTGCAATATGCCTTTAGTTGACTCAACTCTGATGGAATTATCTGTGACTTACTAATTATAAAATCACTTCACAGATTATACATACTTGAGCTTTTATGTAAAATCGGACTCTGCTGACACCTCAAAGCTCTCTGCTCCCAAGGCTTCCAGATGACTACCCACTCCTGATTCGCCTCTATTCTTCTGTCCATGGGTGAATTCTTAGCTCACTCTGCATAGGCTAGTGTTTACTCCTTGTGGCCTGTCTTCTAGGCACTGAAACAGTTTAACTACTGCCTCTGTGCTGACACCCCCACCTGAGTATTTTGCCTCAGTTCCCCTGCTGAGCTCGAACATTCCCACAGCTATTCCAAGACCAAACCAATGGTCTGTTCCTGAAAACTAGTCTTGCTTTTGTGTTGCTCTTGATTGTGGACACCACAATCTACCTGAGTGCTCAAGCCTAGGATGCCTTACTTTCTCCACTATACTATACCCCATCCCTGACCAAAAAAGTCCCAGTCACTCCCTGAGTCCTACCAAGCCTACCTCCTACTTCTCCAAATCTCTCTGCTTTTTTCCACTGTCAGACTTCAGGCCTCTTCTACTCTCTTGCCTTTTAACTACTCTCCCAGACTCTCGCCTCATTTATTCCAATGTATCCACCAAAATAACCCAAGTCTGAGCATGTCACTCCCTTGCTTAAACCTTTCAGGAACTCTGAAGGCCCACAATATAATCCAAAGGAGAAAGACTAGCTTGTATCTGAGCAGTCAGCCTTACCCCAACCTCTACCCTCCTCCATCTCTACTCTTTATAACCCCCGTAACAAAGGAAGTATGGTTGCCCAGATGCATATGAATATATCACAACTCTGTGCATGCTGCTATCTCTACCTAGAATGTGCCTCTCCTCCCACTCCACTTCCCCAACACAGCAAACTCTTACTTGTCCTTTACTTCAGAAAGGTATTCTCTGATCTCTACCTAAAGACATCATCATTTCCACCTCTGGGTCACCTCTGGACTTTGTCCGTAATTCTACCCTCTCATCTAGTGTCCCACACTACAGCTTGTTTCCATGTTTGTATTTCTTTGAGTTTCCTGAGTTTTCTGCAAGTATCTTGCCTGTGTATTCTTTGTGACAAGATTTTATGACAATGGAGAGTTTCCTGATCCAAAGTCTCAGTGAGCTTAGTTAGAAGGAGATTGGCACAGCTCCTTTCCTTGATTGACTTCCATTAGTGGGTAGGTCAAAATCTCTATGGTAGAGCCATAGCTATGAGCACACATGCTACACAACCATGCCATTCCAAACTCAGTGAACAGGTAAAATCTAGTTATGTAAAACACTAACTACTTGCAATGGAAAGAAAATATATTTATGTATTATCTGTTTTATAGTAGGTTTGGTGAAGATTCAACTCATTAAACACCGTCAACAATCATGAGAGGGAGGAATCAATCTCCAGATATAACCACCATGTAAACTGAGGCTTGAAGAGGATTAATAACTTCCCTAAAGTCACCTGCTTGTATATAGAAGAGCCAGGATTCAAACTGAGATCTGCTTTTTCTTAAGACTTTTCAATGGCCTGTATCCTTGCCAGGTTTCTGAAGAAACCCAAAGATGCTTAATAGAACAGCGTACACTATGGCAGGAGAAAAATGTAAAAAGCTTATATTTTTATCATGTATTTGCTTCTGTGTAATCTGTCTTTCAGAATGTAAGTTAACTCAGGTAATGCCTTTTGAATTGCTAAGCTCAGAATAATGCCAAGTACATAGAGGAACTGGCTGGTGCAGGGTCGAGAGATCAGACTGCTTATGTCTAAGCAAGGTACCACCAGAAGGATTCTGCGGGAGAATGCCAGCCAAGGTAGGTCTGTGTTCTGAGCCGGTTCCATTCAGGTAGTTTTGAGTTTAAAAACCAGAACTTTAACGTTTTCTTTCACCTACAAATCCGTGGCCAAGTTTCCCAGAAAGAATAATATTCTCTTTTTCACCTCTGGGATGAAGCTCCATGCTGCCAAAAGCAGCCTTTTGTTTCTCCATGAGGATGAGTTGAATATATACAGGCATGCCTTGGAGATGTTGTGGCTTCAGTTCCAGAATCCAGCAATAAAGCAAATACCGCAACAAAGCTAGTCACACAAAGTTCTTACTTTCTCTGTGCATATAAAAATTATGTTTACACTCTACTGAAGTCTGTTAAAAATACTTCAGGTCAGGTTCAGTGGTTCAGCCTGTAATCCTAGCACCTGGGAGGCCAAGACGAGTGGAATGCCTGAGTCTGTGGGTTCGAGACCAGCCTGGGAAACTTGGTGAGTCCTCGTTTCTACAATAAATAAAAAATTTACCAGGCATGGTAGCATGTGCCTATAGTTCCGGCTACTTGGAGGGCTGAGGCAGAAGGATTGCCGGAGCCCAGCAGATCGACACTGGAAGGGTTGTGAGTGTGCCACGGCACTCTAGCCTGGGTGACAGAGTGAGACTCCAACTCAGAAAAACCCACCACCAACAAAAAAACCTTACTGCGCAAAAACGCTAATGATCATCTGCACCTTCACTGAGACCTTCAGTGGTGGCAGGTCCTATGTCAATATTGATGGCCGATCAGGGTGGTGGCAGTGGCAATTTCTTAAAATAATAAAACAATGAGTTTGCTGCATCGATTGACTCTTTCTTTCCCAAAAGATTTCTCTCTGGCATGTGACACTTCTGACAGCATTTCACCCATAGTAGAACTTCTTTCAAAATTGGAGTCGATCCTCTCAAACCCTGCTGCTGCTTTATCAACTAAGTTTATGGAATATTCTAAATCCTTGGTTGTCATTTCAAAATGTTCACAGCATTTTCACCAGGAGGAGATTCCATCTTTTAAAAAAATCACTTTCTTTGCTCATCCTCAAGAAGAAACTCATCTGTTCAAGTTTCAACATGAGATTGCAGCAATTCAGTCACATCTTCAGGCTCCACTTCTAATTCTAGTTCGTTTGCTCTTTCCACCACAGCAGCAGTTATTTCCTCTACTGAAGTCGTGAACCCCTCTAAGTCATCCCTGAGGGTTGGAATCAATTTCCTCCAAACTCCTGTTAATGTTGCTATTTTGACTTCCTCCCATGAATCATGAATGTTCTTAATAGCAGTTAGAATGGTAAATCCATTCCAGAAGGTTTTCAATGTACTTCTCAGATCCATCAGAAGAATCACTCTTATGGCAGGTTTAGCTTTACAAAATGTATTTTTTAAATAAGAAGACTTGAAAGTAGAAATCACTCCCTGATCCACAGACTGCAGAATGGATGCTGTCTTAGCAGACATGAAAACAACATTAATCTCCTTGTACAATCTATTAGTGCTCTTGGGAGACCAGATGCATTGTCAATGAGCAGTAGCATGTTTTTAAAAAACCTTTTTTCCCCTAAGCAGTAGGTCTCAACGGTGGGCTTAAAATATTCCATAAACCATGCTGCAAACAGATGTGCTGTCATCCAGGCTTTCTTGTTCCATTTATAGAGTAAAGGCAGAGTAGATTTAGCATCACTCTTAAAAGTCCTAGCTGCAAGAGGCCCTAAAAAGAGAGTCAACCTGTTCTATGAAACTTTGAAGCCAGGCATTAACTTCTCTCTAGTTCTGAAAGTCCTAAGTGGCATCTTCTTCCAATCGAAGGCTGTTTCATCTACACTGAACATCTGTTGTTTAGTGTAGACACCATTACCACTGATTTAAGCTAGATCTTCTGGAAGACTTGCTGTAGCCTCTACGTCAGCACTTGCTGCTTCGCCTTGCACTTTCATGTTATGGAGACGGCCTTTTCCCTTAAACTTCATAAAACCAATTCTGCTAGCTTCAAACTTTTCTTCTGAAGCTTTCTTGCCTTCACAGAAGTGAGGAGAGTTAGGGGCTTGGTCTGGAGTAGGGTTTGGCTTAAGGGAATGTTGTGGCTGGTTTGAGTTTCTATACAGGCTACTAAAATTTCCTCCATATCAGCAATTAGGTTGCTTTTCTTCATCTTTTGAGATAGGGTCTTGCTATGTTGCCCAGGATGGTCTCTAACTCCTCTATTCAAGTGATCCTCCCAAGTAGCTGGGACAACAGGCATGTGCCACTGCATCTGGCTTTGTTTTGCTTTCTTATCATTTGGTTGGTGGAGCAGTCAGAACACATACATTTATTGATTAGGTCTGCCATCTTACATGGCTGTGCTTTGTGGTGACCCAAAATAATTACAACAGTAACATCAAAAAGCACTGATCACAGAGATCATCACAACAGGTAGAATAATAGTGAAGTTTGAAATATTGTCAGAATTACCAAAATGTACCACAGAGACACAAAGTAGCACTTGCTGTTTGAAAAATGGTGTCAAGAGACTTGCTCGATACAGGGTCACCACAAACCTCTCTAAAAACCGCAGTATCTGTGAAGTGGAAAGAAGCTAAACGCAATCAAACTAGGTATGCTGTACCTCAACCTCTATAACAATAAGAATTCACAGCAAGAACACTTCTCAGGTCCAGAAACCTTAGGAAAAGGGCACAAGTGACTCCATGACAGGACTCTCTCACACTGCTACACTCCCCTCGGTTTAACTCAACTCACATTCGCAGAAACACAAGAAGAGCCCTCCAGGAAGGTGTGGATTTGCTGCAGCCCTTCTTTTCTATAGCTGCCCCTGAGCTTGGTGTCACACTTCAATTAGTCCCTTCAGAAAGCCTGCAGAGCTATGCAGTGATCAAGTTCATAAGAATGTGCAAGAGGGCCTCAATGAGAAGTGACAGCCAAGCTGCAGCAGTGAGCTTCACGGTCATGTGTTCAGGGAGTGATTTATCTCACATAACTCGATCCATTTAGTCGGGGCCTGAGGGAGACCCTTATCCAGACAAGAAACTACCGGTGCCTTCTAGGAAAAGGAGCTGAGGCAATCTGGCAGGAGATGGTAAGCATGGCTCCCGTTTCTCTTTCCCCATAGCAAGTACTATCCCAGAATCGTGCTGAGGCAACAGGACAGCAACAGAAAAGGCAAGGTGCATCTGGGGACCACAATGGAATAGCTCCTTTGTAATGGAATGTTTGTGTGTGCAGGAGTGGCTGCGGGATATGGAAGTAAAATGACAGCTTTAATTTTTTATTTCTGAGTTGGGGAGTCTCACTCCGTCACCCAGGCACTGCAGTGGCACGCTCACGGCCACCCCCGTGTCAATCTGCTGGGCTCCGGCAATCCTTCCGCCTCCGGCAATCCTTCCAAGTAGCCAGAACTACAGGCACGCACTACCACACCCAGCTAATTTTTTATTTATTGTAGAGACTCGGTCTCACCAAGTTGCCCGGGCTGGTCTCGAACCTGCAGACTCAGGCAACCTACTCGCCTTGGCCTCCCAAGTGCTGGGATTACAGGCAGAGGTACCGAGTCTGGTCGAAATGACAGCTTTCCCTCAAAGACCACAGTCTCTGCGAAGTATTGACTGGAAATAAGTAACTATTACTTGCCAGAAGCAAGAAGTGAAGCAGTTTGCTCCTTGAATGCATAAATGTAAATTGCTTAAAAACCAGAGTTTATACACAGCCTTGTTGGCTTGTGAAATATTAAGCTACCAGAAAAGATGGGATAAGATGTACATTCAGTCGGCAAAGAAAGGAGCAAGGCATGTCAACCTCAGAGCAACAACAAATAGTATAGATGCAGGAGACTGTGAAAGCCAAGTCACAGCTGGGGTTTCATAAAAGCCTGGGATCCTAATGACATCTGAAAACAATAAGAGACAAATAGCACTGTCTGGAGAGCTTCAAGGCAGGTGCTTCGGCTCTTCTGAGGCCTGCCTATCTCAAGTGGGTAATGCCAACACTGAAAATTCTATCATTGCTATTTTTCAAGGTCTGGAATTCCCTTCCCTCAAGCTGTGTAAGGTCACGTGCTGTCTTTTAAGCTGCTCTACTCCAGTGTCCCGCATTTGGTGGAAATGAGGAGCAAAAAGAGGTGCAGTGCTGGGTCAGCAGTGACAGGAGGAGCCAATCTAGAAACTGCATGTGAATATCCCAACCAGAGACGAAAGCACTGGTGTGCTTTGGGACCCATCTAGAATGCAGGGAAAGGAGGATGTATATAGCCTGCAGGGAGGGCTTCTGAACACGTAACCCACATGACTTACCTGCAAGCAAGAAGGTGATAAGGCAAGTTTCCTTTGGCAAATAGAGTTTGAGACGAGAACCACTGAAGACGTATTCCACTACAGCTTCCGAACGACCGGCCCGCTGAAGAAAGGGCAGGAACTGCTTTGCTTTCTGGGTATCCTGATGGAGAAAGGAAGAAAAAAAGCATTGAAAAGTAATGGACCTTCAATACACTTTCTTCCTCTCTGATCTAGGACAAAAAGCTTGGCAGATCACAGGAAGCCTATAAAACAACCCTATAAAATCAGACACTTCTGAAACCATGACACAGATCTGATACCCCTGTGACCTCAATAGAAGTCATATAGTTCATCAAAAATTCTGGGCCAGACTCAGTGGCTCAGCCTGTAATCCCAGCACTTTGGGAGGCCGAGGTAAGTAGACTGCCTCAACCTGCAGGTTCAAGACCAAGACCTCATCTCTACAATAAACCAAAAATTAGCCAGGCATGATAGTGCATGCCTGTAGTTCTGGCTACTTGGAAGGCTGAGGCAGAAGAATCGCCGGAGCCCAGCAGGTCGACGCTGGTTGGTCGTGAGTGTGCCACTGCATTCCAGCCTGGGTGACAGAGTGAGACTCCAACTAAAAAAAAAAAAAAAAAAAAAATTCCGGAACATTCTCATTAACTTGATGCTTTCCTCTGTTCAGTTACTAAGTACTCAGGAGGGTGTTTGGAAAATGAGATGTTCACACCTTCTCTGGGTCAGGAAGAAGTGCCTCATCTTCCTTTTTTATAAAATTGAAGTCAGAAGACCAGAAGTAACCTTCTATGCAGGTTAATTTAACCTTTAATTTTCATTTTTTAAAAAAAAAGTGAAGCACGGGCTGTGTCACACAGCCCCTAAAACCCTTTCCCAGGAAACCAAAAGTAGTTCATCTTCAATCTTAAATAGGTTACATAAGACTCAGAGCTCACTGTTCCTTAACCTTGAGGAGAAGCCAGACCTCTTGGGGCACTAGTACAGCAACTGTTGTAATATGTGCATTTTGGGGATGAAATGATACCTGGGGCATACTGTTCCTACTGGGAAATCTATAGCAGCGGGATGTGCTCCATAGAGACAAGGGCCACTACACATCAGCAATAATAATTTCAGAAGTGATACAAACATGCAAAATGGCATAGCACTTTTCAAACTTTTTTAATGCAGCAACACAAAGTCCATGCATCCTACCCTCCAGAGTACCAAATTATGGACATTTCAAACCTCAGAACTCTCAGCTACATAGGAGTCAAGGGCCTTCAAGCCCTTTCAGTCTCGCAAGCTAATTAAACAGATGATAGGGTAAGCAACCATCAGAAGATCATATCGCATATGCTGGGGAACCAGTCTCTGGCTGTCAGAATTTCAGGTCTTCAGCCCAGCCAGCAGAACTGTAAACTCTCTTTGAGGACGGCAAGTTCTGCACACTTTTCTGACTTCTGTGACACAAGCAGTCTGCACTCAGCCAAGCTCTTCCCTCCCGACTCTTCTCCTAGCAACAGAGTTATTGTATCTAAATTAATGCACATTAAATAATAAAAATTTAACAAGCCATCAAGTATTTCAAGAGCTTCCACAGAAGCCAAAGGGGCCCCTCTTATTCGGAAGCAGTGAGGTAAGCTGGATGAAAACAATATTTATAGTAATGAGATTCATCCTTCCCATCAAACAGATTCTCAGTGAAAAAGAGAGACAGTCATCCATTCTCACTGTCTCGAATGGCACAGTGTAAAAGGTAACAATGATCTTCAGTGGGTTGGAAACCTCCCCACTGAACACTGAAGCAACATGCATTTTACTACACGTCTACCACAAGAACAATGCAGCTGGCTGAAGTCCAAAACAGTCAAGCAAGACAAATGCTCCATGGGAAAGAAAGCACTACCTGATTAAAATCCTTTTGCCATCCTTGTCTAAAACTGGGACATTATTCATGAGCTGAGCCAGTAAGTCAACAACAATTATCAAATTGATTATCGCAAATCATGAGGCAACCTGACGTCTCTGAAGAGAAGGCCTTTTTCTTAAGAATGGAGTAATCTATATTTTTCAAATATAGCCTTTTGCTTATCACTGCCATTTTGATATAATTATTGGAAAGAAAAAAAAGGCTTATAACAACAGCATACACACACAGGTATGCCTTTAATGTTACTACTAACTAGGAAGTTGCAGCAGACTCTCTTCCCTTTTGGCTAAACTATCACTTGCTTTATAAAGAGAGAAACCAGCTGGGCTTGGTGGCTCAGCCTGTAATCCTGTGCCTTGGGAGGCTGAGGTGAGTGGATTGCCTGAGCCCGCGGGTTCGAGACCCGCCTGGGCAACTTGGTGAGACCTCATCTCTACAATAAATAAAAAAATTAGCCGGGCGTGGTAGTGCGCGCCTGGAGTTCCAGCTACTCGGAAGGCTGAGGCGGAAGGAACGCCGGAGCCCAGCAGGTCGAGGCTGCGGTGGCCGGGAACAGCCACTGCACTCCACTCTGGGTGACACAGTGAGACTCCAACTCAAAAAAAAAAAAAAGCCTACAAGAACTGGCCAAGTTTATTTCCAGACACATAAAATTACAAGGTATGACATAGTGCTCCCCAATCTTTTTTTTTTTTTTAAATTGGAATCTCACTCTGTCACCCAGACTGGAGTGTAGTGGCACACTCATAGCCACCCCAGCATTGACCTGCTGGGTTCCAGTGATCCCTCTGCCTCAGCCTTCCAAGTAGCCGAAACTATAGGCGTGCACTACCACACCCGACTAATTTTTGATTTATTGTAGAGATGAGGTCTCGCCAAGTTGCCCAGGCCATTTTCGAACCCGTGGGCTCAGGCAATACCCTCACCTTGGCCTCCCAAAGTGCTAGGATTACAGGCTTGAGTCACCATGCCCGGCCTGCTCCCAATCTTCTAAAGGAAAGAGTTAGATGAGATGATATATCCATGGACCATCCATGGGTTCAGTGGCTCAGCCTGTAATCCCAGCACTTTGGGAGGACAAGGCGAGTGGATTGCCTGAGCCTGCGGGTTCAAGACCCACCCAGACAACTTGGCAAGACCTCATCTCTACAATAAAGCAAAAATTAGCCGGGTGTGGTAGTACATGCCTGTAGTTTCAGCTACTTGGAAGGCTAACACGGAAGGATCACTGGAACCCAGCAGGTCAATGCTGGGGTGGCTGTGAGTGTGCCACTACACTCCAGTCTGGGTGACAGAGTGAGACTCCAGCTCAAAAAAAAAGAGAGGGAAAAGACGGACACTTCATCCAAGTTGACAGAATTTTAAGTCCTTATAAAGTTAATTAAACTGAAATAACCAAAAGATGCCAACTCCTTCGAGTCTTATTAACAGCCACACAATGGTTTCTGTCTTTCTATGTCATCTCAAGCACTTGTTTGCTTAGCATATTCCTTTTCAATACATTCTTGAAAACTTTAATATTTGTTTCTGTGGCTCAAATGAAATCACTGGTGAAGAAGATTGGCAAGTTTCCTCAGGTGATGTAGCCATAAATAAATTAGCCATAAATATTTCCCAGCTAATTTAGCTACGGGAATTATTTATTTTAGGGATTCTGATTATACCATTATAAAACTGACTGAATGTGGTTAACTAATTTGCTTTTCAAAGTGCCTGTGGAGGTATAGTACTGTGTTCCAATCTCTTAAACTCACCTCTAGGGTTAAGAAGAAAAAGGTAAACAGACAAGTAAGCTGGGTGTGGTGGTGAGTGCCTCCTAGTCCCAGCTACTCAGAAGGCTGAGGCAGGAGGATCCCTTGAGCCCAGAAGTTTGAGGCCAGCCTGGGCAACACATTGGGACCCTGTCTCATTTAGATAAAAGTAAATGAAATAAAGTTTGCATATGAGGAAAAAACTTAAACACAGAGACCAGTTTAGGCTCTACTGAGAAGCTGAAGATGCCAAATGGATCTTAATGCGATGAGGTTCAAGAGATGTCATTAACACGACATTTTAAGTTCTCCTCTAATAATCCTAAGGCCGAACTTACTGAGATTCAGTGCAATTAACAATTTCTTTAGAAACATTTTATCCCAAAATGTATTTTTAAAAATAAAGATGAAAAGCCTCAGATTTAAAGAGATAACACTGGGACTTGATATATAGAATGCTCATTTCAGGGTAACACTGAATATTTCTTCTCAGACATCTACATGCAGAGACTCTTGCCCTCAGGTTTGCTATGTTGTGGCTTATTAGCATAAGGTCTGGGATTCTATTTGCATAGTCTTCCAGCACTGCAGTGGCTCATGGCTTTGAGAATTCAAGTAGATAAATTAGCTATGGTTTTCTGTTATCTATACCAATATTCCCCTCCACTGATGTAAATAATCAGGAAGCAACTGTATTTCTGATAAGACTTTTTTGTGGCATTGCACTGGTAATTTTCACATTACCTGTGCTCTACAACAAACCATACATAAGTATTTTCCTGTACTCTTAGAAAAGCTAATTTAAGGTTGCATTAACTACATTTAACCTGCTATTGTGGATGGCATCTCTTTAAGGAATGTTTCTGCCTCCTCAATGCACCTTGAAATTGAGAAAGTAATGATGCAACAAATGTGCCCGGGGTGACTTCGTTTCAAAGGATGTTAATATCTATATCTCCAACTTAGAGAAACAGGGTTTTGAATGACCCTCCAGAAAGGCAGGATGATCCTCAGAGAAAAGCAAAGGTTATAAAAACACCTTAATTATACACTCCTACTCTGCCCTGACTCCTGGCTTGTCAGGCCAAATCTCTTCCAAATGTGGGGACATCTGTCTCTAGCTATAAGAAAACCCCTTTAGCAGTCAGATGGCAGCTTATGTCTACAAAGTACCTTGCTGTTATACAAGTACATGCTTAAAATACTTTAGCACAATGCATTTCCAGGGTGGGGAAAGCGGGAAAGTTGGATGGGTAGTGGGGGAGCAGAGGAAGCAGAATCTTTGTAGAGCAGACACAGGACAAAGCTGTCCAAGAGAACACTGCTCCAGAAAGTCACCTCACCTGGATCCCAGCAGAGCAGAACTTAGGGAAGTTAAACTCTGAAACAGCCTTTTAGGCTGTCCGTGTACACCAGATGTTTGCAAAGTGAATCCTATGATTTCTCCACTGAAAATCCCCATACAGTAGGCATGAAACTAGAAAGGACTGGTGAGAGACAAACATAACAGCACACAAAACAGCACAGGGAAATGGGAATAGAGTAAACCGATTAGTTAACAATTAACCACTCAGGATTATCATGTGCAAGTCTCAAATGGGAATTGTTAATAATGAAGCTCACTAATTAATTCTCATCATCACAATCACTCTTTGATTAACACCACAGGAAAAAGAACGAAAGACAAATACATGCAGAATGTATGATGGTAATGTGGAGGTGTTCTACCAGCGCTGGAGAAATGCAGCTGTAAGGAGAGTTGAACCTCAGGTGTCTTCCTGGTGGGGTGACTGGAGCAGACAAAGAATAAGCCACTCTGGGGGACTCCAATCTGGGGAGCAGTGGGTCCAACCGTGTTCTCTACTGCCCACTCCAGAAGGCTGCCTCCCTGTGAGAGCCCACTGCACTGCTAGGTCCCACCAGGATAAAGGACTCCAGAGCACAGTGCTGTTTGGGTTCAACCAATCTTAACGCTGAAGTAGCAAAATCCTTGTGAACAAGAGGACAGATACAGATGAAAGAGTGCAGAGATCAGAACTAATCGCTAAGGATACTGAAGCAAATGTGCCCTCTCATTTGAAGGTGTACTGTGATCACTCACTGCCGTGGTTATCTATCTTTCCAGGGCTGTGCAGGCCAGGAGAATTACTTTTGCAGCTATGTGGAAGACAAATCACAACTACATCCCCTACCAGCAAGGCAAAAGCATTATTCATCCCTCCATACTCTTCCTCCTTTCCACATTTGGGCTCTGTGGCCTCAAGTGACATTTTAATTCATAGAATGAGCTTATGATTCTCTGTGAGAAACCAGCTATACAGCATGATAATCTCTTGAAATGAATGGGACCCGGGGAGGGGGACTCAGAAATAAAACTGGAAACCGCTGGGTGCGGTGCCTCACATCTGTCATCCCAGCACTTCGGGAGGCTGAGGCGAGAGGACTGCCTGAGCCCAGGGGTTTGAGACCAGCCTAGGCGACTTGACAAGACCTCGTCTCTACAATAAATAAAAAAATTAGCAGGGTGTGGTGGCACATGCCTGCAGTCCCAGCTACTTGAGAGGCTAAGGTGGAAGGATCACCTGAGCCCAGCAGGTCAAGGCTGCAGGCTGTGAGCGTGCCACTGCACTCCAGCCTGGGTGACAGCAAGACTCCAACTCAAAACCAAAAACCAAAACACAAACAAAAAAACTGGGCTGCAAGTTTAGCAGGAATGAATTGAAAACAGGAGACAACCCTAGTAAAAAAACTCTAATGAAAGTCCCCCCCCAAAAGAAATATTACAACAGGAATAGAAGATAGGCCATCAAGAATCTTTCATTAAGTGTTGTCTGTGGCTCATAGTTTCTCACACCTGTAATCCCAGCACTCTGGGAGGTATAGGCGAAAGGAGTGCTTGAGGCTAGGAGTTTGAGACCAGTCTGGGCAACACAGCGAAACCTCATCTTTACAAAAAAATAAAAAACTTAGCCAGGTGTGGTGGTGTGCACCTGTGGTCCAGGCTCCAGAGGAGGGTGAGGCAGAAGGACTGCTTGAGCCCAGGAGGTTGAGGCTACGGTGAACTGTGATCATGCCACTGAACTCCAGTCTGGGCAACAGAGTGAGGGCCAGACTCAAAAAAGGGTCCCTGGCTAGGCAAAGTTTCCAAAAAAAGAACTTGCAAGACAAGGACAGACCAAAGGGCAGAAGGGGTGGGAATGGCACGTTCGATGAACTGAAAGAGGGAAGCCACAAAGCAGGGTAAGGTAGCTTCCTCTCCCACATACAAAAGAAAGCAATTAATCTGCAGTCAAACTTGCAAGGAACTAAAATCCTCTACAGGTTTAGGGAGCCTTACAGAGGCTAGGCATCTATGAATAGTTTTGTTTGGTACTATCTGTTTCTTTTCCACAATGTACAATACTGAGAAAAGAAACTAGGACTAGGCGAATGCTAAGCTAAGCAGAGAAGACACATCCTAGTGTTTAGAATGAAAATATGCAGCCGGGCTCAGTGGCTCAGCCTGTAATCCCGCGCGCCTTTGGGAGGCTGAGGTGAGTGGATTGCTTAAGCCCGTGGGTTCGAGACCTGCCTGGGCAACTTGGCAAGACCTCATCTCTACAATAAATCCAAAATTAGCCAGGTGTGGTAGCGCGTGCCTGTAGTTCCAGCTCCTTGGAAGGCTGAGGGGGAAGGATCGCCGGAGCCCAGTAGGTCGAAGCTGCGGTGGGCGGGAGCGGCCACTGCACTCCAGTCTGGGTGACAGAGTGAGACTCCAACTCAAAAAAAAAAAAAAAAAGACATGCAGTATATAAAATTTGTCAAGTTCAAGTTGTAGTCATTAAGGGTTAAAAGCACACATTCTTCTTGCATACTATTATTCTAAGAAGCTTGCCAACCTTTGTTGCAAGATAGGCAAATTATTTCCAGTAACAGATAAAAAGCATTGTAGCCTTTCATATAATAACTTAGGAGTTTCTTTTAGGAATCTGTCTTTAAAAAGCAAAGCGGGATCAGTGATCCTCTATGAATTTAGCCTTCTATTGTTTCTTTCTGTTGCTTATATACCTGCTTAAATTGTCTTGTTAATTTTACTCTTCTATTTTTAGTCCAGTCATGTAAGATTTGTTTTAAATGTTTAACCCCATGTATTATTCTCAATTATTGTAGAGGAGAATAACACCCTAAGGACTTTAATTGTGTATATACAAGTATAAATATATATTTATTTTCACAGCTTTTACCATCTAATTTGTCCACATGTATAGAAATTATCCACACTTTTATCAGGGCTCCATTTAATTATCAAGATTTCCTTTGAACATGAAAGCACACTCACAATAATAGATGTATTCCATTCTACATGCATATTAATTAACCAAAGATCAAGTACTGGCATAGAATACCGGCACCTTGATTTCTTATAACCAAGGCATTAATTGCCTCTAGCATGATTTTCTATCATTTGGTCTTATATATCAGGGATTTTTAAAATTTTAAAACAAATAGCAAAAATATGTGTAAAAACAACAAAAAATATTACAACATTGTACTATGAAGATGGCCCTACATTAGTAAAATTAACTGCAAAACTATATATATATGTATATACATATATATATATATAAATTTTTTACAAATGAATAATCTTTCTTTCTTGAAAAGTGAGATAGCTAAGGAAGTCTCAAAGTGCTTATGATTTATATTTCTGATATGAAAAACCCAAAACACGGGTTCAACTCTTATGGCACGGGCCATAAGAGATAAGATAGACAAATTGGACCTCGTTAAACTGACAAGCTTCTGCAAAGCCAACGAAACCATCAAGAGAGCAGAAAGACAGCCCATAGACTGGGAAAAAGTATTTGCCAACTCCATGTCTGACAAAGGCCTAACATCTAGATCTACAAAGAACTCAAACGTGATGAAAAGAAAAAAACAAACAAACCCATTACAAAGTGGGCAAAAGACATGAACAGACACTTCTCAAAAGAAGACATACTAGCAGTCAACAGAAAAATGAAGAAATGTTCAACCTTACTAGTCATCAAGGAAATGCAAATTAAAACTACACTGAGATACCGCCTAACTCCAGTCAGAATGGCCACTATCAATAACTCAAAAAATAACAGATGCTAGAGAGGATGTGGTGAAAAGGGAACATTTCTACAATGTTGGTGGGAGTGTAAACTAGTGCAGGCTCTGTGGAAAGCAGTGTGGCAATTCCTAAAAGCTCTAATAATCGACCTTCCATATGACCCTGCAATCCCACTACTGGGAATATACCCTGAATAACTCAAATCACTCTATAAAAAAGATACCTGCACACGTATATTTACCACAGCATTGTTCAAATAGCAAGATCATGGAACCAATCATGCTGTCCATCAAAAGAGGACTGGATTTTAAAAATGTGGTACATATACACAATGGAATATTACACAGCCATAAAAAAGAACAAAATTATGAATTTCGCAGCAACCTGGATGGAATTAGAGTTTATAATACTGAGTGATCTCTCACAGAAACAAAGATCTGAGTATCACATGTTCTCACTCATAAGTGAACCTTGGACAACTACCGTAATACTATGAGAAAAGGATTGACAATAGCGGGAAACTGAGGAGGGGAGGGGGGTTGGAGAGGTGGAATTGACCGGAGCTGAAATCTGCCTGAGGAAGGGGGGGTGGGGGCACACCTCATCAATAAGGGTACCTTCACAATGAATATTTGTATACCTAACCCTGAATTGTACTCCACAATTTAAAAAAAAGTGCATCAGCTTCTTGACGTTCCTGCAGGATTTTCCAAGTCTAACAGGCTATTCTTCACCAAGTCCTTGCTCCTTTTTTGCTCATGGATCACTCAGTATCCTTCCATTTATCTCATTCCTCTTTCATTTTTCTGCAAGCAGCAAAGAGAAATCTGGCCATACCTTCCACACTTTGCTTCAGAAACTCTTCTGCTCAACATTCAGATTCATTGCTTACATGATTTGCTTTCCACAAACAAGAGTTCATGGTGCAGCTAAGCTCTCTGCCATTTTACAACAAGGACCTTCCAAGCTCTCACTGGCAGCACCTGTCACTTTCACATTTCTACTAACAGTCTGCTCAAGACAATCTAGGCTTAGTCTAGCATGCACTTCAATATTTTTCCAGGCTCTGCTCATTACCCAAATCCAAAGCCACTTCTTTATTTTCAGGTATCTGTTAGAGCATCACCTACATCCTAGTAACACCAAGCATAATGACAAAAAAACAGAACCAGCAAGAACAGTCTCAGGCAGTTGTAGGAGCTGGCTAGGCAAGTCCAAAATCTATGGAGCAGGCTGGCAGGCAGGCAGGAGCAGACACTGAACTCAAAGATGGAATTTCTTTCTCAGGAAAACTTCAGCTCTTTCTTTGAAGGCCTTCAAGTCAGTGGATCAGTCTCATGTAGAAAACCAGATGCTGTCTAGTACTTAAAGCAAACTGATAGTAGATGTTAATTATGTCTACAAAATACCTTCAGAGCAGCATCTAGATTGTTTCATTGAATGACTGAGGACTCTTTTCAAACGACACTGACGCATAACACTGACCATCACCAGAAGGAAATCCAGTCAGCATGCCAAACCTCAAGGAGTACAGTGAAAGGGTCAGGCATGGTGGCTCATGTCTGTAATCCCAGCACTTTGGGAGGCAGAAGCCAGAGGACTGCCTGAGTCCAAGAGCTAGAGACCATTCTGGGCAATATGGCAAGACCTAATCTCTATGATAAATGAAAAAATTAGCCCAGTATGGTGATGTATGCCTGTAGTTCCAGCTATTAGGAAGGCTGAGTGCAATGATCACCTGAGCCGGCAGGTTGGGGCTGCAGTAACCACTCCAGCCTGGGTGACAGAGTAAGATTCCGACTTAAGAAAAAAAAAACTTAAAGAACAAACAAATTTTTGGAAAGAAGCACAGTGAGGGGAGGGGATTTATCCTGTATTTTGTTAAGGCCAGGCCTCATGTTTACACTTCATCCACAATGGCATTTTTACCTGTAATCACCACAGCAACATCATCACGTAAGTGCTGTGCTGAAACTGGAATTGAGATATGGAAGAGAGTGTAAAAACTTGGGCAAAGTCACATGACTGGGAAGCAGTGAAGTTAACTTAAACTGTCTGACTATAATAAATGTTCTCATCCCAAGACCTTGTCCAAAGAAGGGACATGTTGCTGGCCCATGTTCAATCCCCGGCTATCAGGTACATGAGGAGCTCTTTGATGCCTCCCATACTAGGGAACTCCAAGACACTGCCTATCACATCTCTGCCTAACAAATCTGAAGTTGGCTCTCTAATAATTTCCTAGGGCTGTCATTTTAAAAATCACAGCAAAGTGGTATCTTAATACAACAGAAATGTGTTGGCTAACAGTTCTGGAGGCTAAAAGTCCAAGATTATCATGTTTAGCGGGGCAGAATTTCTGAGGCTGGATAGAATACTGCTTGACTTCTCCTTAGCTTCAGATGGTTGCTGGCAATCCTTGGTATTCCTTGGTTTGTGACTGCTTGAGTTCAGTTGTTACCTCTGCCATCATATGGCATTCTTTCAGTGTCTTCCCCTAGCATGCTCTTCTGTGTGTGTGTGTCCAAACTTCAATAATTTTCTGGAGACATCAGTCATTGAAGTAAGACCCTTTTTAATCCGGTATAACCTCATCTTAACCTGATTACATCCTATTTCCAAATAAGGTCACATTTACAGGTAATGGAGGTTAGAACTTTAACATAACTTTCTGGGGGATACATTTTAATCTGCAACAGACTCATACCAATAATAGAAACTTAACTTCTGCAAAGCAGTCTCAAGTTTTTCCCTTGAATTTCTGTTGTACTTTATACAAAAAGCTTCATTTTACTATTTCTGTTGAATGTGGCCTTTAGAACTTCATTTTTCTAGAAGTCTCCTAAAGTCCCAAATTCCAGCATGGTTAACAGAACAGCCCTGATATGTATAAGGCATGGTGAACCTTCTCATCCATATGTCATGTTTCAATGGAAACATAATTGTATCATTATTTTAGCACTTCTGTTTACAACAAAAAGACAACTTAAAACCTTGAGAAGTCCAAGTAAGAGAGCTGTTGACAACATATTGAAAGCTAAGCTGTTTCCTGTCATTAAAAACAGTTAGTTAATCTCTGGGATGTTAAGAAACTTCCATTTGACTAGTTAGAGCTTGTATATTTATCACCTTATTAATTGAGTGCTTTTTACACAAGCTTCCTGAGTATAAGCCTGACCTGAGTTTTCATCTTCCTGAACTCAAATTTCCTGTGTTCATTCCTCCAAAATTTAGAGAGAAAAAGAAGAAAGAGATTACATTATGCTTACTTACAAATAGCTATAGATTCCTATGAGAATTCTATTTTAGGCGACCCAAACAAGAACAAGAGAGGCAGGAGGAGAGAGAATGAAAGAGAAGGAGCAAGAGAGACAGGTGTAGAGAATGGGAGACAGGTAGCAGAGGATACAGAGAAAGAAAGAGAGAGAGAGAGAGAGAGAGAGAGAGAGAGAAATGAGAAACATAAACACTCACAAAAGGAGAAGGAAGAAAAAGAGATAATATGGAAAAAAAAGTAGCCCCCTGGTGTCCAAGCTTATTCTCAAAATAGGATTGATTTATTGGTTGGTTGTACAGATGGGACAGCCATGGATGCTATGACACTGTCCTCCTAGTTTGTGCAGGAGACAGCTCTGGCAATTGGGAGGATGGCCCAAACACCCTTACATCTAGATGTGCTGACTCAACATCCTACGCAACTCCCCCCAAGCCCAATACCTATCAGATGCATCCGGACTAACCCCATGTGAAATTTGGGCTTTGGAGACTGGCTGAGCTGATGGGATTTTTTGTTGTGCTATTATTAACCTAGGGAAAATTAATTAATCTCTCAATTCAGTGGCTGGAAATCAGGGGGTGCTGGTCAGTTTTCACTGTGGTGTGTGTGGTGACTTCAGTATCTTTGCCAATGATACTCAGGTCTTTGCAAGTGCCTTGGGTTCCAAACTATTCACACCCGTCTCCACATTATAAGTGACCCTGTTGTGATGGCATCCCTCCAAGATGTTCCTTCCAGGAACTTGGAAGCTAAACCCCCCTGAACCCCCACCTTCACTGCCACCTCTCATTGTTCCACTTTTTCTAGTTCCTTACTTACACTCAACTGCTGCTCTTATGCTCAGTAAAACCCTTGATCCTTGGGCCGATATTTTCAATCTGGCTTCTGTTTGACTCAGAGCCTCCAGCCCAGCTGGCCATTTTGAAATGCTCAAATACTCTTCTTCTTCTCTGATGCCTCAAACCTGATGAACGTATAAAGACTCTAAATTGCTGCTATCTCCCTCTCTTTCTGCTCTTTCTGGTTATTGTTTTTGTTAGTAGTACCATCCTCCAGGCCCAAAAGATCCAAAACTCAACTCACTCTTGATTCTCCTTTCTTCCATGATGATTGAAAGGCAGTCAATAGATCTTATTATAATTTTCACTATAAAGTTTCTCTTTGCCACTACTCAAACCAATTATTCTCTGTTTTAGTTTTCTCAACTTTATAATGTGGTATAAATGACACCTCACCCTGTTAAAGAAAAAAGTCATTCAATGATACTTGTTAATTCACAGTAAGGAAGGCTTAATTCAGGACCATCATGATATGGGGACCAATAAAGTGGGACTTTGCAACAGAGAAGAGAGATTGGGCCCAACTCCAAACACAGCAAGTGGAAATGTATAGTCAAAGAGAAGGGTGGGGTTTGTCGATTAAAAAAACAAAAAACAAAAAACTACTAAGTAGAGACATCAGGGATAAGGGTGAGAGAGAGATGAATTCTGGCTAAACAAATCTTAACAGGATTCTTGCTGAAGACAGGTTATCAACTTAAGATAATAAAAAATGAGGAACCTGGTTATATCTTGAAAATATCAAATCAGATACAAGGGGGGAAGGATTCTTGATAAACTAGTTTAGCAGGGTTCTTTGCTAAAACTAGATTTTGAAAGGAAGAACACAGATTGGCCTAGGAGAAAGTTCAGGCATTTAGCCAAGCAAATAATTTTTGTCAGTTTTCCCTTTTGTTCAAGGAATGAAGAGACATTCTTTTTCCTTTGAACAATATAAGTCAATTTTTCTCATTTGGTAGCCTTTTGTTCAATAGGGACCAGCTGAATCACCTGTTTGGACTTGCTAGTAGAGTACATTTGTTGGATGGTGCTAGAAGTCAGGTATTTAATAAGGAATATTTTTACAAAAATTTTAAAAAATAATTGTTGGATACCCTGTTTCTGAGTCCAGCGAACAGCCAGCCCAAAAGATTTGTAAATGCTGGGCTTGAAGAAGCTTCAGATGGAGTGAGGGCAGGCAGTGGCAAGCTGATAGATTTTTCTGATTTTCAGTTTGAATGTCAGGAAGGTCTCTAAACATAAGGTGTTGTGTTGATGTCTATTTCAGGCATCCAGCTTCAGCCTTCAGGGCTTCAGGAAAGGGGTGATGTTAATTTCAGTGTTTCCACCTCAAAAGGGTGGAAAATAATTTGAGAGTAGTAGTCAGATTTTGAAGAAAACTTGAAAACTTCAAGATATAGTACAGAGTGCAGGCAAATAACAAAACTTCATAAACAATGAGCAGGACTATAATTTACTACTGGGTACACTATAGTTTTCTTCTGAAATGTAATTTTTTTCTCTATGATCTTTCCAATCTATACCAATAATCTAAGTAAATTTTTTTTTACATCATAAATTTTGTCTTATTAAACTTGGCTTCATTGTTTACATAAGTGCAACAAGAATAATGATTGACCACATAGGTTCTCTTCGAGTTTCCTTTGCTGGATTTTTTCACAAGAAGTCTCAGATTGGACTTTTAAAAGCCTCTTAAGTCTAGAAAACTAAGCTAAGGACTTGCCATCAGGCTGCATCTGAGATACTTATGGATTTATGTGATGTTCACTCTGTTTAAGGTTGCCAAAATATTAGAAGTTCCTGGAGCTGCTGGGAAGTGACATTCCTTACTCCCCTATAAGACAACTATGTAAGAGAACCATATATGCAAGGTACCAGGCCAGTATTTTGTTTGTTTGTTTGTTTTGTTTTGTTTTGTTTTTATCCCAAGAGGCTTTATTGATTCCATAAAGTTAACCTTAGTTTCTCAAAGTTGTCTGGTCCATATCTGAAAACATGATGTTCCATTAAATCCTATTAACACATCAATGTTTCTAATTGTGTCCTGTAACAAAAAGAACAGATTCCTTTAGAACATAAGCAAATAACTATATTGTCATGGAAATAAAAATGCTCATTAACAGTCTCCTAATTCCAGAAGGATCAGATAGGGAGAAAAAAAAAGTAATTGTTTCCTTTTTGTTGACAAAGGTATGCCTTATCAAACTGTTGTAAGCTACAGATAGCTTACGATAAAAGATAAACATTTTTCTTAAATCTAGAAAACAAACATTAAAAAACTAACAATGTTTTAAACAAAAAGTTATGAAATTTGTCCTCATCAATTCATCCAGTCCGATGTAATTAATTATTGCTCTTCTTGATTTTAGGATATAATTTGTAAGAACTAATCAGTTTCTTCATTAGAATTCTGGAAATTCTTACTCAGTTCACTGGTATTATTTCAGAGTTTTTATCAGAACCTTGTATTTTAAAGCACTTTTTATAGTCTTTTCCATGAATCTCTTTGAAGAATAAACAAGTTTGGACTATAGTTTTCAGATAAAAATCAAACAAAAATTAACTGTCCATAAATGGCAAGAGACTCTAAATGGTTATGGTTAAAGTTCTATTGAGAGTTCACTATGAAATTTGGTTATTTCTGTGGCATATATTTTCACATAATTTAAACAGAGAAGACCTAATTCTAGTTTTACATCAGTGTACTATTACTACCTAAAGCTAATTTTAATGAAACTTTATAAATGAATTCATCCAATCTCAACCAGCTTTGAACATACAAGATAAGATTTTTTCCAAGATTTCTTCTACAAAAAAATGTTGGCTAAGCAAATAATCTTTGTCAGTATCATCCCTCTTTTTCAGGGTTCTGCCCCTGTAGATCTCACAATTCCACATGGCAAAAATGGAAGCAATTACTTTTTTTTTTTTTGAGTTGGAGTCTCACTCTGTCGCCCAGACTGGAGTGCAGTGGCCGCTCCCGGCCACCGCAGCCTCAACCTGCTGGGCTCCGGCGATCCTTCCACCTCAGCCTTCCAAGTAGCTGGAACTACAGGCACGC
>CAUYQG010075834.1:0-60467 GCA_963574415.1 Tarsius wallacei | reverse complement strand
CCCCCCCCCCCCCCCCCCCCCCCCCCCCCCCCCCCCCCCCCCCCCCCCCCCCCCCCCCCCCCCCCCCCCCCCCCCCCCCCCCGCCGGACGGGCTGGGGCATGCTGCTGGACCCTTCCCATCCCCCATCTGGCAGATGGCTCCAGGAGGTCAGATTTCTTGCCCAACCTTGCAGAGTTGGTGGGTTGCAGTGTGGGCACAGAACCCAGCCCTGTACATCTTGGCTTCTTGTTCTTTCTGCTGTATTTTTCTTTCTCTGTGTAGTCAGTGGACTTTTTGGCAGTTAAAGCTTCTTTGTGGCTCTTTGAATTGCAGGAGGGGCGATTTCCCAGACTCCAGGAAGCCAGCCATGGCTGGTTCTCACGACTGGCTCTCACTCTCAGCCCTCACATTCTGCCTGCTGGGTTTGGAGCTGTTGTGGAGCTAGATTCTGATGGAGTGGAGGCAGTACTGAGAGTCAGGAGGCCAAAACTCAGTCACTTCTCTACACCCACCAAACTTGGCAGTTAGGACAGTGAGGAGGATGTTTAGGAACTTGAGTGTGTTGTGATGGGGATGGTGGGAGATGACCAGGCAGGCCATTTGTGCTGGACAAGTGACTATGACCCATGATCCCAGGCTGATAAAGCATTTGCAGTGACAGTCCATTCGACTTGGTGCTAGCATGGGATGTAGGTGCTAGTGTGGGATGTAGGTGAGCCCCATCTCTCAGTATGCCATAGGCCCATCCTAGCATAGGAGCCTACACACATTCCAGATGAAGCAAAGCAAGTCACAGATTCGAGAGTTGGAAGATGGCCTCAGATCTCACTCCCTGAGGACTGCTGCAGAGATGGGGGCAGTAGGAAGGCTTTGTGATGGCCTGGCTGAGCCTGTGCAGCTCAAGCTGGGCCACATGCCTCATGCTCACGCTGCACCTGTCCTCCCAGGTCCCACCGAGAAGACTGCCATCCCTGGACACAGCTCCCAGTGCTTTCTCGCTAGGAGTTCTGCAGAGGAGAGACCATTGCAGACTTTCCTTCTTTTGGATGTCAGTTGGGTTTTCAAAAATAAGATATTAATATTACATATTAAGGTTTTGTAAGCATATTAGTATGTTGAAATATTCTAATGGCTTGCAAGTTGAAAACATTTTCACACAGAACAGAACCAAGATGGAGGTACTGTCTCACAGCCTCTGTCCCTGGAAGCATGAATGGCCTGTGGCTCTGAGCCTGGCAGCCTAGAGCAGAGATTGCATTTCTCTGTACTCACATATGCATATGTGCACGCGCATGTGGGGCCTGTGTACGCTTTGTTGTGAAGATGATAACGACATCCAAGGTTTTGCCTGAGACATTCTTCCTTAGTGGCTTGGTATTCATTTGTTCTAGTATACTGGGCTAGCAGTGGTCTGATTATGGGTATTGCACATGTACCCACTGTTGTGGGCAGATGTTGGGTGTGACATTCATCTGCTGTTGTGGGCACATAGAATGAGGGTGCGATTGATTTTTTGGGTAGCTCTTTAAAAGTTCATAAGGATACATTTAAAATAATGTAGACTTATATTAAGGAAGATGACTTTTAATTAAGAGTATTTGTTGTCAGAGAGTTCACTTCAGAGATGGTAGAAAAACTTTTAATGTTGAATTAAACAAATGTAAAGCAATTGAACATTTCTGTTACACAGAGTGAAGTCTTTCAAGTCGGCATGGCGAGCTTAAGGAATGGTTGAAGAGAGTCTGCACTGGCCGAGTGTATAGTTGTCATTTCAGTTCTGCTGAGATGTTATCTCAGTTCCTTTTGCACTGAAGGAAGCTTTGCCTTGGGATCAGAGCAAAAATAAAAAGTAAACAAGTTTTAAGGTAAGTAAAAACCTGTACTAATCTGATAAAGTCTGATTGGTAAAAAATGACTTTTTCTTTATGAAAACTGCTTCATTAAGCTTTTTGGCTTGCCTTTGAAATGTATCTTTTGAGTCAGTTCCAGCACAGATTATTTGTTACTGTGAGTTCATTTATAATCTTCCTGTGGCCTCAACTCACCTACAAGTCCCTCCCGCCGTTTCCCAGGTGATGCCCAGCTGCCCTCCCATGGTGTGTTCAGCACCTGTTGTCTTCCCTGGGGTCAGTTCACCATTTATTGAGTCAGTGCTACATGCCAGGCACTAAGCTAGACGTGGTGAAAGCCTTTTACCATCAATTACTATTTTATTTGAAGTGATTAAAAGAAAATTCCTTTAGTACTTACTTTTGGTGACTATTTCATGAATCAGCACCTGCTTTTGAGAGAAGTTGAGACAAATACTAAAATCCTGGTTAGTGTGACGTCAGGTTAATTTACTTACAGCCAGTGCAATGGCTAACTCAAGAAAGGCAAGTTTCAGATTTCCAAGGAAGCTTTCTATGGGTTCAGATGAGATGAGGGGAAGGAGGAAGTACTGTCAGAGGGCTGCTGCCTGCTGGAAGAACGTGGCTGTGTTCCTGTGTTCATTTGTTCATTCCTTTACTTGGTGGACATTGAAGAGCACCTCTGTGCATGGCAGAGACTGGGGGCTTGTTTGGCAGCTGGAGAGTGAGCCTCTCACTAGACATTGAAGAAGGGGAGGCGTATTGCCACCTGTGGAGCCCTGGATGGCATGGAGTGCCCTGGGATGGCCCTCTCCCAGGGTGGGTGTGGACAGATGGAGCAGCTGGGAGCCCATGGGGGGTTGCTGCCTGGGAAGTAGAAATGTGCCCAGCCCATGTCTGACCACTGGTTTTCAGTTTGTGCTAGGAAAGACCACACTTGTCATTTCTGTGTCTTTGTAAATGTTAGGAATGAAGGTAAGAGGGTTTGTTTTATCTCCAACTGATTCTTTTTTGGAGCACATGAGAAGTCAGAGTATGGGAAGGGCAAAGTCAAGGTTACATTTGCTGAGGCTTGTGTCAGTGGGATGGATTGGATATTTAGCCACAGCCCTTCCTTCAGCTTGATTAGTGATAGGAAGTCAGTTTCTCTGTAACCAAAGGTTATTGAAAGAATGCAAATTCCAGAGCTGAAGCAAGTCTGAAAGAGATATTGTGATTTAATATTGCTAAATTAAGTGTAACTTATGACCACCTATTTTTAACATGCCACAGAAGTAAAATATCACATTAATTATGCTGTATATGTGAAATATGTGAAATGCCAAGTGTTTTCATATAGCGTAACCATGCATTGGAGGAATTAATTATTTATAATCCCGGCACAAATAAATTGTTCTTAGAGGTACGGAAAAAATAATCAGGCCAGGAGATGTCTAAAGCATGTGCCGAGAAAGCAAAACTAAAGGGCTGGAAATTATAAAATATTACAAATTATGAGTCACTTCTCCTACTGAATCTGTGTTAATAAATGTTAGCTGTGGAAAAGAAATGTTATATTTTTTCTTTCATCAAATGAGAGCTAACTTTGGCAGTGAATAGTTTGGTATATTATTCTTTGTCTTTTTTTGGGGTGGTTTGAAATAAAAAATAAGTAAACATGAAAGCTTTTGTCTGAAAGCAAGTCTGTGTTAGTGGGAGCACTCCCGCCGTTAGTCCCACTTGTTAGTGCCATGTGTGCAGTGAAACTGTAGTCAGTGCCGGGGCGTGGGCTGCTATTTTTAGTTTCAGGCAGGCTTGCTGTTTTTGCCTTTCATTTTTAGAGTTGCTTCTTATGTCTTAACACATGAGATTATCCTGGAGTTGGGACATCCTGGGGGCAGCACTGTTGAATGCCTGCAGTATTATTACCTGATGACTCAGAGGTTGAGAAGAACCGAGGAAACCTTGAATTTTGTTTCAGCTTGGAAGCTTTTTCTGAGTCTCATTGTCACCATACTGTACAACAAATGTTTATTAACTCCCCTTTTTGTTTTGATAATGAGAAGATACTACCTTAGATAGTTAGTGTCATGTCCAAATGTAACATAAAGAGAAATTAAGAATGCACAGTATACACAATATAGACTCCTCATGTTCCTGCTTGAGCATGTAAGTACTGCTGCTTTCAGGAGGACCACTGTGGGTGTATGTGTGACATAAGTACAGGCAGATGTGGGAGGCTGAGTTAGTGACCCCAAAGCCGTAAGTGGTAGAGCCAAAGGAAGCTATTTTCTGGATTGGTGTAGAGTTTGGACCGACTCTGAAAGAAAACAGGACACATAGTCTTCCCTGTCAGAATACAGTAGTCACATTTCTGGGAAACTGAGTGTATTAAAAGTCTGGGAAAATGCATTGTTCTTACCAAAAGCACAGCTGGGGCTGGGGCTGGACCTAGCCCTTCATGGAGGCTCCTCTACTTGCATGGAAATCCTTTGTACACTACTGTCCTTTGTTTCTGGGACAGCCCTGTTTGCTCCAGGAAGTCTTGGAGTGGTACCGGGTACACAGTGGGGGGTGAGCGACCGGCGGCAGTGTGAGGTTCTCATAGGAGTGCGAAACCTATTGTGAACTGCGCATGTGAGGGATTTAGGTTACTGCACTTCTTATGGTTCCCATCCCCCCCACCCTTCGCCGTCTGTGAAAAAATTGTCTTCCACGAAATTGGTGCCAAAAAGGTTGGGGACTGTTCATGGTGCTGACCAAGCCTCTTACCATGTTGCCACCTGTGGCCACTGCCGGGCACTGCTGCCACCCCTGCTCTGCTCACAGTGTGGCATGGCCACTCAACTAGCAGGTCCAGGCCTGGGGTCCGCTTGAAGCTGGGCCGGAAGTAAAGGTGGGCAGAAACATGGAGCCTGGTGTCAAGAAGCAGCTGCGTCTTGAGGGCCTGGGCTTTTCAGGGGGTGCTGCTGGGTCTAGGGATAGGAGAGTTTCCAAGTTCAAGTCAAGGCTTACTTCAGTTAAGGCTTACTCAGTATGGAGGCACCCTCCTTGGGTTATCCAGGTGCCCAGTGGAGTCCAGTGAATAACTGTGCAAGCCTCGTGCAGGCTCCTTCACTGTGTGCAGTCCTGGAGGGGAGCAGTCCAGGTGTTCTGTCAACCAGATGCAGGCTTTTAATAAAGTACATCATTGCAGTGGCACGAGACTCTTGAATCCTCAGGTATTGTGGCAAAAACTTGACATTTTTCCCTACCGATTGAGCAAAGGTGATGCTTTGGTATATAAATACTCCAGAAGATTACTAAAAGAAAATAAAATTTTGGCTAAGAATGAGAAGTTCCTCTCACTGTGTTTTCTGGCATGAGTCAGTCACCAAGAATGTCTTGGTGTTTGGTCTGTTTCATTTGCATCAGTTTAAGAGGTGTCAGGGCACTGGTGGCTGTTTTGTGAGGTCAACAGATGGAGAGTAGTTGCCAAGGTAAAAAAATTCACTACTGTCCAAAGCTTTATGGGGAACTAGGGTGGCTTTGACAGTAACTGCTGTCATTCCAGAGAGTTCTAAACTTACTTTTATTGTATTATAGAACTTGGAAACCAAACCCAAGAAATATATCCCCACCAGGTTTTGCCCACAGTTCCTAAAACTGTGGATGAATGTCTTTGTCTTGAGGCACTCATAAGGCATAGAACAGGGACCAGACCCGTGTGCCAGGAGGTGTGGTGGGCTTTGGTGCAGATCCTCCCTACTTGCTGGATGGCCATAACTGGAATGCCGTTTGTTTTCAGATGTCACATTCCACATGTGGGTTTGTTTGCACAGTCTTTTTGTCCAGTTATAGCCAAGTAAAAGGGAGGACACCGAGTCCCACTGAACCTGTGTGATAAAAACATTGTTAGGAAAAGTAGTGTCAATATGTGTATTTGTTCCTGAATTTTGAACAGTTTAGGAGAGAAAGATGTTTAAACAGTGTTTCATTTCCACTTTAAAAGCAGAGGCTCCTAAACTGAGGACTAGAGATAGTTGAAGTAGAAAGATAAAAGGCTCCCTTGTGCACACATGTGAAAATAAAACATTAAAGAGAAGACAAACAGTATTCCAAATAAAGCCACTGCCAGTATGTTCCAGTTGGCACCTTACATCTTACTTAATTCCTGCCTGCCAGATTGTGGACAGTTGGTCAATTTTCATAGCCATTGCCCTGATCTTAAGGTCCTGGTGATTCCAACTTATTTCCCTGGTAGAGCTGGACAGTTGTCTAAGGGGTGTCGGCTTAGGCTCAGAAGTATGAGCGCACAATTCTCTTCCTCAAAGCATCGATAGTTAAGGTGTCTGTGTTTCCTGTTGCTGCGCAGGTGCTGCTGTCACATCAGAGCCTAGGGGTCTGTTTCCAAGCCCACTGGCTCTTAGTGAATTCAGTCTTTGTGGCTGTAGGCCCGCGGTGCTCAGCTCCTGGAAACTGCCCGCCAGTCTACCATGTGACCTTTCCCACAACTTGGCAGTTTGCCTCACAAGGCCTATGGGTGAGTGTCTCCTCTGCTCCTTACTTCTCTGACTGCTCTCATCCTTCAAGGGCTTCCCTGATCAGGTCAGGTCTATCTAGGATAATCTCCCTTTTGATGAGCTGAGTCAACTAATTAGGGACCTTAACTGCATCTGCAGAATCCTTTGCCTTGTGTGGCAAAGTGTATCCATCACATTTACAGGCTCACCCACCTGTCAGAGGAGAGATTATACAGGGCATGTACACCAGGGGCAGGATGCCAACACTAAATTACTAAAGCATTTATCATACTTTAATTTGGGAAAAGAATTTGTCATACTTTTACCAATAGGTACATACCTGGCAAAGGTGTGTACTTGAAAGAGGTATGTGCCAACAGGGGTGTGTGCCTGATGGAAGTGTGTATGCCTGGTGGAGGTGTGTGTACTTGACACAGGTTTGTGCCTGATGGAGTTGTGTGCTGGATGGAGGTGTGTGTACCTGATGGAGGTGTGTGCTAGATGGTGGTGTGAATACCTGACACAAGTTTGTATCTGATGAAGTTGTGTGCTGGATGGAGGTGTGTGTACCTGACACAGATGTGTGCCTGATGAAGATGTGTACCTTATGGAAGTGTGTGCTTGATGGAGGTGTGTGTACCTGACACAGTTGTGTGCCTGACGGAGGTGTGCACCTTAAGAAGTGTGTGTGCTTGATGGAGGTGTATGCCTGATGGAAGTGTGTGTGCCTGGCAGAGGTGTGTATATGTGGCGGAGGTGTGTGTACTTGACATGTGTGTGCCTGACATAGGTGTATGCCTGATGATGATATGTGTACTTGACAGAGGTGTGTGCCTGACAGAGGCCTAGCTTAGTTCCTATAGAACAATAAGAGTAAGATAGTACAGTGGGATTTGGGGCAAAAGACTTCCACAGGGTTTTTACCAGAGATGAAATCTAAAGGGTCAATAGCATGTGCCCATTTATTCAGCAAACCTGGAGGGCCTCCTGGAGGCAGAGCCCTTGGTGACAGACATGAAGGTGAAGTCTTCCCATTCCACTTGGCAGGTTAGGCATCAGCGGTGACAAGCACCAGCCCTGGTGCCTCTGACAGCTAGACAAGCCCCTGCAGCCTGGGTGGGGACTGCCTCTGTACAAGCCTGGGGGCCACCTCTAAGGTAGGGGCTGGCTGACTGGGCCTTGAGAGCTCAGGATGGATTTTACCTTTTTAAAGAACTGTAGAATAAAAACATATGCAGCAGAGACTGCGGTCTGCACAGCCTAACATGTCCACCATCTGGCCCTGCACAGAAACTTACAGACCCTTAGGGTAAGCTTGCTGGCAGGGCCTTGCTGGGTTGCCAGTTCCACTGACTCTGGAATGGTAAGGTCTCAGGGAGGGCTGTGTGGGTGGGTTTCCGGATCCCAGAACACCTCAGCCACAGCTGCATTCAGGTCCACGGGCAGCGAGGCCCTCCTCTCAGTGCTTCAGCAGAGGGCACCCAGGCTCAGGCCCTGACCAGCCTACCAGAATGATGGCCATGCCTGCTGCCTGCCTCCCCTGAGTGACCATGGTACTGGGGGGAACACACAGCCACAAACAGGCAGAGCATAGCAGGTGATCTTGGAAAACTCTGTGATTTAAGAGAATAAGATTAAACTGAACAACCAGGACATAGTAGCTCCCAGTGAGGCAACAGGCCCATAAGAGACAGAAACAAACTTGGACCAAAAGCAAAGAGGCATCTTAGGGAGTCAGAGGCAGAGAGCAGAAAGGCTTTCTGGACCTCAGGAACCTGCTATTTACACTTCTACAAATTAGATACACTGGAAGAAAGCACAGGTATGCTGGCACTATGCTGGAGGGCTGGATGGCAGGAGCAAGGTGGGGCATAGCCTGGGTGGGGCTTGAGTCAGTGACTTGAGGAACCCATTTCCCCACAGTAGGTGCTAGGGTCCTAGACTGTGGGTGGTGGGGGGAAGCTGTGCTGTCCTCACCCTCCCAGGTGGGTCCTCGGTGATGGGGCTGGGGTCAAGCTGAGTGCTGTCCTGGGAATTTGGCTGTTCACAGCCCCCTTTCCAAAGACCCTTCAATTGTGGAGGTCACCAGCAGCTGTGGAGCTAGGCAGCAGCAGAGCGGGACCTAGGGACAATTGCCAACACGTACACATCACACGTGCCTCTGTTCATCCTGTGGCAGCTCCAGGTACAGAGGGGCTGGAGCTCAACTGGTGGGGGGAGGCTGGGAGAGGGGAGCTCCACCAGCCTCCCCACCCCCAGGGTTGGCATACAGAGCAGAAGCCCATGCACCCCCTTTTCTGCTCGGTGCCAGCAACGTGAGGGGTGCAGTCCTTGAACAACTTGCTCTTAAGGAAATTTCCATGTCTTGAGACCCTCGTTCAGATGATGATAGAGGGCCACAGTGCAGGTTCACAGGCTTCCAGCATGTTCTGCATGTGGGCGCGAGACTCTATCTTTACATTGTGGGCCCTTGCCATGTCTTTTCCCCAGGTCCAGGCCCTCTGCCCAGGCTGAGACAGCAGAGGGGACCCATAGGTGCCTGAGTTAGAAAGGGGAACGTCACGTTTAGGTAAGGTAGGGGTAGAATGAGGAGGTTAGTGATTTCAGATAGTTTTCCATTTAAAACAGAAATAATCTGGGAAAGCTTGGCTTGAACAACATCAAGTTTGGTAAATTTCTAAAAAAGTTTAGATTCCATTTGTTTGTGTTGTGGCTTTAAGTTTTCAAAAGGACACACTGCCGAAGCAGACTATGAGTCAGTGCTCGTCACTCTAGGCAGTGTGCACCCTAGAGCCAGTAGTAGTGTCAACAGAGACTCAACTCATCCCTGTATCCAGTGCATGTGCACTGAGCCACTGTGGTGGGCACGACCAAGGCCTGGGGGCAAAGTTGGGGACAGACAGCCCTGTGGTGACAACTGGTGGGGAGTAGAGAACAGAGCTATTCCTGCTAGGCAGCACCTGCTGTGAGGGAGCAGGAGGGTCCTGTGCCTGGGGGTTCCATATCCAAAGGAGGGACCCAAACCTAGAGGGAGGATCCCCTCCCAGAAGAGGAGCCCACACCCAGAGGAGGGGCCAGTGCCTAGAGAGATGATATGCACTCAGAGGGGAGGCTGCGACCAGAGGAGGGGTCCTTGCCCAGAGGGGAGACCCACACCCAGAGGTGTAACCTGTACCCAGAGGAGGGGAGGGGCCTGTACCCAGAGGGGACCCCATGCCCAGAGGAGAGCTTCACACCCAGAGGGAGGAACTTGAGTCCAGAGGGGGTGTGAAGGCCCCAATCACACCTGGCTGCCCTCCTCTGTACACCTAGAGTGCACCTTGCAGAAAGCGAGCTACCCTTGCTGTTGTCCTTGGTGGGGGGAGGCAGATGTTGGTAAATTAGAATGAGGAGGTTAGTGATTTCAGATAGTTTTCCATTTAAAACAGAAATAATCTGGGAAAGCTTGGCTTGAACAACATCAAGTTTGGTAAATTTCTAAAAAAGTTTAGATTCCATTTGTATGTGTTGTGGCTTTAAGTTTTCAAAAAGACACACAGTTAATCACAAAAGTATGATTTAAATAGATAAAAGCTCAACAAAATTTACATTGTTGGGTGCAAAATCACGTTCTTAGAAGCAGGTGGGTAATTTTCTTTTATATGTTTTATGCTTTTGCTGGGACTGAGCTTAAGATGATGAGTCCAGGGCAACCCCCTCAGGTTCCCTCCTGCATTGGGAGCTTTTTCTGTTCTCTCAATAAATCCTACTCTCCCCCTTCCCCGAAAAAGATAATGAGCCCAGGGGTCTTTGGGAAGGAAGTAAGTAGACTCATTTGTGGAAGCAGAAGCCTGAGTAGACTCCTTTCAGCTTTTTCCAAGGGCGTTGCCTTGCTGAAGAGATTGTGGTGATACGACAGCGCCCTCTTATGGCAGATTATTCTATGGCCATTGCAGATGCTGAAGTTGCAGTCTGCAGCCCTTGCAGAATCTCCTGCTCCTGATGTGCAGGCAGAGAGCTCTAGAAGACTGACAATACTTGACCCCTGTCCTCACCCCCATGCCCATAGCCATGCCCAGGGTCTGTAGGCTGTCCTTCCTTGGTCTGATGGTGCATGAGTGGCTGGAGCCTCATATGGCGTGGCCTTTCCACGACTCCTCTGTGTGGTTGCTCTTTAGTGACTGACAGTCATAATGAGTCGTCCATCAATCCAAAAAAATAAAACAATGTAACTTCAGAGGACGGGGCAAGACTTCTTCTGTCACTGAGGGAGCTTAGCCTCTGTCTGGCATTTGAGCGAAGCAGTTGTGGGGGGGGGGGCAGACGTTTTCTCCCCTCCGCATGTGGACAATCTGGTAGGTGTGGAGGGGATGAGCCATAAGGATGGTGGCATTTGCTGATGGCATGAGGAAAGCAGGGCCTAAGGCAGGGTCCTGTGCCCTAGAGATGGGCAGGCAAACTCTGTAGATATGGGGGTTGTACCCATCTGAAAAGCTGGGCGTGTGTTTTCCAGCCAGGCGGGCACCCAGGCAGGAGGGCACAGGATGGGCCCAAGAATACATGTGGGTATGGGAGAGGATGGGGAGATTTGACCTTTGCTTAATTTCTACCTCCATCTTAGTGATTCCCTCAAATGAGATGTGACATGTGACTTAAAAGGTGTTGACGAAAGCAAAAGTTCTCTTCAAGGATGTCACTGATTTTTTAAAATGTTGAGTCTAGATCTTTGTGTTAATTAGCATTAGGGTCAGCTGCAAGTGACAGAGGTACACATAACAGGGGCTGAGCCTTGGGAAAGGGCTGTCTCCCATGCAAAGTTGCCAGGACAATCAGTCTGGATTGGCTCCGGCTGCCAAGGCCACAGGCTCTTCCTGCCCCAGGGCTTCTGCCCCACATGCCCCACACGGACTTGCCTGCAGGCAGGGTGTGTGAAAGCTGTCTCTTAACGAAGGCCACGTGATGCTTCTGTTTCTTCCCACTGAACATAACTTCAGTCCTGTGACTATGGCCCATTGTGAGGGAGGCTTAAGACTTCATTCTCTGGGGGAGGAAGGAGGGAGAAAGGCTCATGGGACAGTCCTGCCATCCTTCCCACTTCCAAGTACTGTACTTGCTGTTTTTGATTGATAAATCTTAGTCATTATTTGTTGGCTTCTGGATCACATAGGGGAGCACTCATCTCACTTCTGTTTCTCCTACTTTCCTTTCTTTTCCACTGTCATTTAGGAATGCTTTTGGCTGAAAGTAACAGAAACGTGACTCCAGTGTCCTAAACAACTGGGGATTGATTTTTCTTCTTATAACATAGTAAGTAACCCAAAAGTTGGCTTTTGCTGGAGTTGGTTCAGGCTCAGCCATGTCAGGCCTCTGGGTCAGTGTCTCTGGTGTTCTCTTCACCATCCCCTCATGGTGGCAGTGTGACTGCTGCAGCTTCGGGCATCCCTGCTGCACTTAAGGCAGGAACAACCGAGAAAGGGTAGATGGCACAGTTCATCTAGTCTCTTTTATCGGGGGCATTGTAGAAGCCTCTAGTGTGTTTTCACTTGTCTCTCGTTGGCCAGAACTGTGCCTTGCGGCCAGCTGTCATCACAAAAAAGACTGAGAAGACAAGTCTGGCTCTGGTACCACCCCTGGTAGAGGAGCAGGAAGAGGGCTTGAGGATGAGTGCCAGGTCAGCTCAGTGAGGCTGGCAGCCACGCTTCTCTGTCAGTCATCTCAGGGCCTGTGTGTGCCTACCCACTGCGTGTTCCGTGGAGGCTGGGAAGTCACCCAGTTGTACTGTGGGAGCCGGCAGAGGCACTTGCCTGGCCCTCACTTTCACGTCAGTTTCCACAGCGTGACCTCTGTCAGTTTGCCTTTACATTATTACAGTAGAAAACTTTTCTGTTCTGTAATCATTGTTCAACCCAAGTTCCAAATCCTTGAGTGACATTCATGTCATTACAATCATTGCTGAAAGTTACGCCACATTTCAGTTCGCTGTTCAGTTGGATCACAACTTTTGGGTTCAGTTTTGTCTTCCTCCTGCATTCTGGCAAGGCAAGGAGCCAGACAGTGGAGTGAGAGAAGTACGGAGTTCGACCTCACCCTCCAGTGACAGCCCCACAACCTGACAAGTGGCTCCACTCCTCTGCCCAATCTCCTCCTAACACGGTAGCAGTGGTGCTGCTTAGCAGGTAGGAGGGAGAGGCTGTGGGCCTCCCTGAGTGGAGCCCCTGCCTCCTGGTATTCTCTGTTGGGTTTCTTCCTTGTTCTGTCTCCTGTCTTTCAGGATTTTTCTTCCATTTAAAAAGCTCATTTAATTCATTCTTCATGAAATTCATGTATTTTCCATTTATTTTAAATTGAGACTGTAACTTTCTTATACAATTGATTTTTTACTTGTATTTTTGTTTGTTTCTTAACTGGACTTATGGCAGTATTATTTACAGATTATAAAAATCACCCTTTTAAAGTGTACAGTTTAATATATTCTGACAAATGTATGCAGTTACCACACCACTGTTGAAGTCAAGATAGAAAACTTTTATTTATTTATTTATTTTTGCCCAGAATGTTCCTCTTACCCCTTTGAAATTGCTTCTCTTATGCAGGAGTCCTGATCCAGCAGGGTCAGGGCGTGACCTGGTCTGATGCTGATGTTCTCTTACGTGTGTTTGTTCAACAGAACAGGTGACCAGCCTGTGAGGAACAGGCCTGCCCTAAGAACACCATGCCTGACAGTGTGAGGTTGGCCCCTAGGAACACCACACCTGATAATTTGGGTCTGCCCCTAGGAGCACCACACCTGACAGTGTGGGGTCTTCTCTCTAAGGACATCATGCCCAAAGTGTGGGGTTATCCATCTAAGGACACCATGCCCAACAATGTAGGGTCATTCCTCTGGTGACACCATGCCTGACAGTGGGCCATCCCTCTAGGGACACCATGCCTGACAATGTGGGACCATCCCTCTAGGACACCATGCCTGACAGTGTGGAGTCACCCCTCTAGGAATACCATGCCTAATGATGTGAGGGTCATCCCTCTAGGAACACCACACCCGACAGTGCGGAGTCATCCCTCTAGGGATACCATGCCTGATGATGTGAGATCATCCCATTGGGAACACCGCACCCAACAGTGTGGGGTCATCCCTCTGGGAACACCATGCCTGATGATGTGGGGTCATCCCTCTAGAAACACTACATCCAACTGTGGGATCATTCCTCTAGGAACACCACACCTGACAGTGTGGGGTAGTCTCCTGGGGACATCATGCCTGATGATGTACAGCCAGTTTCTGGCTGTCAAGCCTGTGCTGTTTTATGGTCCTGGTGTGGCCCTTGTCAGAACAGTAGATGGTGCTATGGGGTTGCTTCTCAGACAGTTGGAGGCTTCATGTCATTCTGTGTTGTAACCACCAAGAAAAGCTCCTGTCTCCACATCCTTAGTATGAATTTGTGTGCCTTTCCAGTGTGAGCCCAGATACCAGCTTTCCTCTGAAAAGCTGCTGCTCACTGGCTTTAGCTGTTCTATAGGACCCATGTGGCAATACATGCTTATAGCTGGTGTAATCCAGTGAGTGATCTCATCTGTAGATTAAATTTTATTAAATAATTTATAAACAATATATTAAATTGAGTCTGTGGAAGGGTCTTGCCGTGTTATGGAATTATAAGGTACAATTTTGTACATGTTTTCTAGTAAAAAAAAATTGCCTGTATAGTTTTTTGTTTTTTTGTTTTTTTGAGTTAGAGTCTCACTTTGTCGCCCAGACTGGAGTGCAGTGGCCGCTCCTGGCCACTGCAGCCTCGACCTGCTAGGCTCCGGTGATCCTTCTGCCTCGGCCTTCCAAGTAGCTGGAACTACAGGTGCATGCTACCATGCCCAGCTAATTTTTTGATTTATTATAGAGATGAGATCTCGCCAAGTTGCCCAGGCGGGTCTCAAACCTGCAGGCTCAGGCAATCCACTCACCTCAGCCTCCCAAAGTGCGAGATTACAGGCTGAGCCACCGAGCCCAGCTGTGTCTATAGTTTTGTGCAACATAATTTTATGGTTCTACCACTTAGAATTAAATATTCCAGATAGGTGGTAACTAAGACGAGATGCAGAAAGTTAGCCTGTACCATCAAGGTCTCTGTATATGGTAACGGCTTGCCAGTTTGTCTTTCAAAAGATTTGGATTCTGTTTTGTTTTAATACCAGTTATGGTAATCATCTAAAGACTGCCTGAAAACGAGTCTCTAAGACATGCCTGTTTAAACAGTGGCTGTCAATGTTTTCTCCTGTTTAGTTTCAAATTTATGTTACGAGCTAATAATATTTTTGAAAAGTTTCCCTCAGTCTATAACTGAGCATTAAGCTCTCCCTGTGTAGTGCTAGGCGTCATGGGTTTGAGTTTGTTTTCTTCAGCCAGGATAGTGAAACCTTAGCCTTTTGTGGGCCACCGGAGCCACCCATTGGCTACCCGGCGTCACCTTAGCCACCCATGAGTCACCTTAGCTACCCCTGGGCTACCTTAGCCACCTTGGGTCACCTTAGCCACCTGTGGGTCCCCTTAGCCAACTATGGGCCACTTTAGCCACCCTGGGTTACCTTAGATACCCTTGGATCACCTTAGACACCCCTAGGTCACTTTAGCTATCTGTGGGTCACTTTCACTACCCATGGTTCACCTTAGCTAGCCCTGGGTCACCTTAGATCCCCTGGTTCAACTTTTTTTCCCTGCCCCCCTGGTTCAACTTAAATACCCCTAGGTTACCTTAGCTATCTGTGGGTCATCTTCACAACTCATGGTTCACTTTAGCTACCTTGGGCTACCTTAGCTACCATGGTTCACCTTAAATATCCCTGGGTCACCTTAGCCACCCCTGGGTCACATTAGCTAACCCTGGGTCACATTAGCCAATTCTAGGCCACCTTAGCCCCCCCAGGACATCTTAGCCAATCATGGGTCACCTTAGCCACCCTGGGCCACTTAGATACTCCTGGATGACCTCAGACATCCCTGGGATACCTTAGCCACCCCAGGTCAATTTAGCCACCTGTGGATCACCCTAGGCACCCCTGGGTCACCTTACATACCCTTGAGTCACCTTAGTCACTCTGGGTCACCTTAGTTATCCCTGGGTTGCCTTTGCTACCTGTGGGTCACCCTAGCTAACCCTAGGTCACTTTAGTCACCCTGAATCACTTATTATACTACTGGGTGACCTTAGACGTCACTGGGCAACCTTAGCCACACTGGGTTACCTTAGCTACCCTAGGTCACCTTAGCCACTCCTAAGTCATTTTAGCCACCCTGGGTCACCCTAGTCACCCCTGGGTCACTTTAGCTACCCTTGGGCCACCTTAGCCACTCTGGGTCATTTTAGCTACCCCTAGGTCACATTAGCCACCTCTGTGTCACCTTAACTACCCCTGGGTCACCCTAGGCACCTCTGGGTCACGCCAGCCACCCCTACGTCATCTTAGGCATCCCTGGATTACCTGCCATCTCTAGATCACTTTAGCCACTCTGGGTCACCCTAAGCACCCCTGGGTTACTTTAATACCCCTGGGTCATCCTAGGCACCCCTGGGTCCCCTTAGTCCCCTCTGGGTCACCCTGCCACTTCAGGGTCATCTTAGCCACACCTGGGCCACTTTTACCACTCTTGGGTCACCTTAACCACCCCTGGGCCACCTTAGCCACCCACAGGTCACCTTCACCACCTTGGGGCCACCTCAGCTACCCCTTTCCTTAGCTAAGTGTGGCCTGTGTCTGTGGGTGCTCCTCACTTCATATTGTGCTACTGTAGCTAATTAACAGCTCTCTATCCAAGTAACTCCTCTTTCTTTGACTGCTGCCTTCTTGTTTTGTTTTTCAAATCCAACAACTGCTATTCTCACTTGAGAAATACAGATTTTGATTTTTAACCCTAAATTCTTTGGTAAAGTCACTTTATAAGAACATGGAAAGGCATAATTGAATTCACTGTCTTAAAGAAATGGAGGAATGTTTAGGTTGACTAAAAATTGTACTTATTTTGTTATATTTGAAATTGTTTTGATGTAAAAAATAGAAATGTGTTAATTTAAAGAAATACGCATGTGTTATTTGACTGAATGCTATAAGGACTCCTGGTGTATTTAAGAGAGTAAGCTTGAGCAGTCCTGGCTGTATGGCATTGTAGAGGTGAGGTGTGTGGGCCCTAGTTCAGAGTGCCCTGGCCTCCAACTGGGCCCTGCCATGTGGCCAGTGTGTGACCCTGGGCCATTGCTCAGCCTGGCCAGCTGTGGAGTCCTCTCAACAAGGTGGTAGAGGCTTCCAAGTCAAGGCCCCTTGCCACATCTTTCTCCCATGAGCTCAAGGATGTGTGCTGGCACTGTGACATGTGTTGCAGGTGAGGAATCTGAGGAACCCAAAAAGTTACTTGCCTGCAGCCCCTGGCTAGCAGAAGGTAGAGCGGGGCTTTGCGTGGTGCCCAGCCCTAGGCTCTATGCTGGTTACTACTCTGCTGAGACCATGGCCATGCTGTCCAGCATGCAGGTTATAGACTGCACAGCTCCATCCACAAGACCAAGGCTTGTCTGGCATCCATGAGTACTGGAAAACAGACAGTGGTCATGCCTGGGCTGCCCCTATTGTCATTTCAGTCTTCTTGACTGGTTTGGGGAAGTTTAAATGAGCTGATACTTGTGTAATGGCTGGCAAGTGGCAGTTGGTGAATAAACTCATCCTGTACACTCTGCTTCAGTGGCTGCCCCTCACATGCTCCCTGCTTCCTCCTGTCCCAGTCTCCCAGCAGCGTGTGCTTCTGTTCTGTGGACACTGGTCCCTCAGTAATCACACCAGTCTTACCTCTGCAGAGTTCTAGCCCTGTGTCTCCCACACCTTCCCCCCACTCTCCAGACCCAGACCCGAGTCAACAGCATCTTCTCTTGGGTCTGTGGATGTCCCCAACTTCAGGCATGCATGCTGAGCTCTGATTCCCTTGTCCTTGCCACAGCTGTCCAGTTCTGGTAGCTCCTTCCTTTCAGACTCTTGGGCCTAAAGCGTGTCATCCTTGCTCCTCCATCCCACTGCAGCCTGTGGGCAGGAAGCCTGTGGGCAGAGCCTTCAGAGCCCCTGAGCTGTGGTTTCTAGCCTCCTGCACTGCTGTCCTGCTGTCCTCTTTCCTGGTCTTCTGCCCTGTGCCCTACTTTGGCCAGAGAGTTCCTTTTAAAACTAGGTCAGAACTAGATTCAAACCCCACTCAGAACCCTGCCACGGTCCCTCCACCAAGTGACTGCCACATCCCCACCGAGGCCTAGGAAGCCCCATGTGTGGACCTGCTAGGACCTCTTGCTCCTCCATCTCTGTTCATCCTCTCTTGTTAATGGCACTGTGGTCATTCCAGCTGCCTGGCTGTTCCTGGGCAGTTTTGCCATCTAGAGCCTTTGATGTTCTCTTTTAGAGCACTCTTTCCCCACTGTCTCATGGATGCCTTCCTCATTGCCTTGAAGTCTTGTGTCACTGCAGTCTTCCCCAAAATAACAAAGCCCCCACTGCACTTCCACTCCCGGGTATGGCAGCCATTGTTGTCCCTGATATATGACATCATGTGATAGTATTGTCTTTTCTTGCCCTGTTAGAACATAAGCTCTAGGAAAGCAGATGTTAACGTGTCTCTGTTCACTAATGTGTCCCAAGCACTCAGGACAGTCCTGGCTTATAGTAGACGCCCAGTGAGTAACTGCATGAATGAACATATATTTGCTGTTATTTTATTAACAGACATTTCTTTCTTTCCCACCCTCCCTCCCTCACTCCTTCCCTTACTTCCTTCCTGTCCTCTGCCACCCAGGCTGGAGTACAGTGGCACACTCACAGCAGCCACAGCCTCGACCTGCTGGGCTCAGGTGATCCTTCTGCCTCAGCCTTCTAAGTAGCTGGAACCACAGGTGTGTGCCACCATGCCTGGCTGATTTTTTTGATTTATTGTAAAGATGAGGTCTCACCAAGTTGCCCAGACTGGTCTCGAACCCCTGGACTCAGGCAGTCCTCTCGCCTCCACCTCCTAAAGTGCTGGGATTACAGGCGTGAGTCATCTTGCCCAGCAATAACACATTTCTAAGGTGCTTTACCACCTCACTTAGAGAGTTTAGAAATCTAATGGAAAAAACTCCTTTCTTTTCCTTGTAAGAGTAGGAAAATGCTTTTAGGAGTTTTATCCTAAATTAATATTCTTGGAACATTAAATTTTAGAGTCTTTACTCTGAGGACATAGATAAAAATAAAATTAATTAGATACCAGGAATGTCAGACACTAAATGGTGTATGGCTATTTATGACATTCTCCTGGAATTAAATAGTTATTAACTTGCAAAGACATGGCAGCTGAAGTCAGAAATTGATATGCTTTTAAAGTTGGGGAAAAGAGCCTTAAGGTATTCTTTTAAAATTGTAAACGGTCAGTTTAATCATTATAGAAACCATATCTGATGCAGTAAATCATTGCTGTTCTGCTGTGAGTTTCTTAATTCTCATGAATCATGTATTCTGTTTTTATGTTTCTCTTAAATAATCTTAAAAGTAGAAGAAAGAAATGGGAAGAGAAGAAGAAAATGATAGGTAGTTGTTAGGGCTTTGCTTCAACTCTGCGACTCTAAAATAAGTTAATATGCACTGGAAGAGCTGATGCCCTGTTAGGACGCCTTTCCAGTCAGTGGCACACATTTACTACAATTAGGGCACCATTTGCCTTGTCATGCTGGGAGATTCTAAATTATTCTGACTTTCAAGAAAGCAAAAGATATGCATTTTTGATGTTAGAAAGATTTACTGTACATTGGGTTGTGTCAATTGAGGAAAAAACGAAAGCAAAATATATGTAAATGTCATTTTAATCTAACTTTTTATACAAATGTAGAGCAAATCTCAAACAGGTTCATATAGTGTGACAGGAAGTAGCATACTTTTGTGTTTTCTAGACTAGTCCATGCCTTCTAGTTAAAAGGAACCTCAGTAGACTTGATATCATTAAACCAGGAAAGTGTTAGAATCATTCTCTCTCGTGCCCATGGGATTGTGGTGTATGGAAGTGACCAGGTGGCAATGACGAGAGGCCTATGCTGCTGACAGGATATTTTTATTACTTATGTTCCCTAGAGGAGGGGCCTCACACCATGCAGGGCCATGTGAGGCATACCGGTGTCAGTCAGAGGGCAGAAAGGAGCCAGGGAAAGCCATGACCTGAGCCTTATGGGGCTTCTGCAGGAAAGGCCAGGCAGGGAGGGCAGCAGCTCAGGACTGGCTAGTTTGAGTAAGCCCAGTAGGCTGTGGACTATAGGTGTCTCCACTTTCCTGATACCTAGCCCTGGGGTGATCTGGGGCTTGGTGTGTGAGAGTCAGATAAAGGAGCTAGACAGAACTCTGTGCACTCCACCTGCTCCCAGGTTCAGCCCTGTACTAGCTGTAAGCATTGGTCACCCCTGGGAGAACCCCAAATGCTAGAGCATCAGGAGTATGAACATAGACTTGATATAACTGGTCCTGTGATGAATGGATGCCAAACCGACAACTGCAGAACCTGAGAAGAAACGGAACAACTGCCTTCGTTGACAAGATGGCACATGGAACTCTAACAGGCATACAGACAGTGGGCAATGCCAGCAGGGGTCCTTAAGAAATTTACCCCAATGTCTTTCACAGTGTTAACTGTATTAACTACCCAGACTGATTTTTGGTGACAGCATATCTCCTGAGATTGTGGTTTTAGAGTATTTCCACCTAAAGTAGTACCTTATATGTCAGATCTGCTAGATTCCTGGAGTCACATGTGAACTGGCCATTGCCAGTCATATCTGCATGCCCACTGAGCAGTGGACTCCCAACAAGGAGCCTTGACCTAAATCCAGGTGGCCTTTTTACTGCCCCTTATTGGGTTTGTGGTTTCACATTTATCTGGTTTATACTACTGAGACTTTTAAATATGGCAAGTTTTCTTTCTATGAATATACTTTTAATGAATTGTGATATGGCTGGATATAAATTTTTTTGTCTTTTTTAGGTAAGGGTTACAATGGGGGGGAAATTATGCTTTTTCTCATTTCAAGGAAAGGAACAGTTATCAGTTATATGTTGGTTGAGAAACTTGAGATAGAAAATTGTCAAGGCAACCTGGTTTCAACTGGAGCTGGACTTGCCCAGGGCTGTGTTCTGCTGGAGCCGGCGGGTTTCAGAGAGCACTGCCAGCCTCCCTGGGAGTGGTCTGGCCTTGTGGTCACCTCTTTCTAAAGTTGTGGTGGGAGTGGGGTAAACTAACCCATCATTGAATGCAGTTTCCTGCAGAAACCAAACCAGAAAAAAACCCTGACCCAGAGAGAGAATTCGGAGAGGTTTACTTTAAAAAAACATGAGTGTGTCCAGCAACTGGGGAGATGGTCCCAGTTTCCACCTGACTTCTTTGAGCACCTTACTTTTCCAGAATAATTTCATCATAAAGAATCCAGAATCCAGACAGCTTTTTGCCGTGCACCTTGGTTTGATCTGGACTGTGACATATTCCGTGCATTCTCCTGGATAAGAGAGATGTAGAAGTTCTGGCTTCACTTCTCAAGTTGTTTCTTCCTTGCTTTAGTTCTTGTTAGGAGCCCCCTGGGGCCTCGCCTTAAAATGCCAGCATAGCTGGTCACTGCAGCTATTGTGCTAGGGCTTGTGCCAGCACCTCCTGGGGGGACATGTACCCCTCCTGGGGGCCAGCTCTTTTCAGCCAGGTCAGCTCACACACTCTGGTTTTTTTGAGCTTCTGGCTGGTCCCCAGCTTCTCGAACCTGGTTCATCACACTGTGTAATTGTTTTCATGCCTCTGTACCCCACGTGTTTGATGCATGGTGAGGGAATAATTAAAAATGAAACCTACAGAAATCCTCACATGCAGTTTTTAAATAGAGTAAGTAGTTTTGTGTTATCAAACAGGCCCAAAGAGATGTTCTTGTTTCCTATTTAAAATAATTGGAGAATGTTTGTGTTTGTTGTTTGTGTGGTTTCTTGGTACTGATCCTATGGGCTACCTCTAAGTTCTCTGCTGGAAATGCATTGTGCATCCATACTTGACAAGTTCTGGGCTCCCAGCGGGAGCTGAGCACAGATATGTGTCGTGTGAAGGTCTGTGTCCAAGGCGGATTGGAATGTGAAATTGTAAGCATGCTACCTTAGACTGGAGAGAGCAGGGAATGATTTGATGCTTTCCAAATGCCACTTTTACCAAAATGGGTCATCTTGTGTATCTCAGGCCAGGCCTCCTGGGGCCACAGCAACACGCAGCAGCAGGGAAGGAGGGACTCCTGCAGCCATCCACCCAGGGCTGTGGGCATGGTTGCAGGCCCCTGGCATTGGTCCCACATGCTTACCATGATAGCAATCCTGGACGGGGACTGTGAACCTGCCTGGCTCCCTACACTGCTTCCCCAAGTGCCTCTTTCTCTGTTCCTGCTCCCAGCACCCTCTCCCATGAGCCTCACACAGTAGCTCCTGCTCTGCCACTGCAGCGTCTCCTTTCTTACTGAGGGAGGGCTCAAGGGTCTGCCCCACTCATACCAGCTGCCTGGTGATGCCCTATGGAGTGGTGAGTGGAGCCTCATGGTACAGCCCTCCTGTACTCATTCCAGAGGCTTGTTGGTGTCACTGTCAAAAATAGTCCTCCTACACACTCCCAAGTCCCAGTCACAAGCTAAGCCAGCTGTGAGACAGGAGACTGCCTCAGACATGCCACAGCCTTTGCAGAGGTACCCTCCTCCTTGGTCTTCATACCTTCAAGTCTCAGGGACTCGCCCACTGGTTCCCAAGTCCCCAGGGCCATGGCAGCTCCCCAGTGTATGAGCTGGATGAAAGGAATGAAGGCTAAATACATTGGCTGTTGCTGGTGGGCTCAGTCTAGCTCTAGAGGCTCTTGCTGCTATCTCTGTATTCCCTGCTACAGCCTCCAGTGTCACAGGCATTGCAGAATCGCCAGGTGGGAGCCTGGGGAGGAGTGCCAAGACCTGAGTTCCCTGCTACCATCTTACAGTATATCAGGATCTGATGGAGAGTGAAGAAATGTGACAGCGACTGTGGCCTGCTTGTCAAAAACCCAGGGAGATAACATCCCCGCGCAGCCTGTGCTGCCCTCTGGGGAAGGTTGGGGTGGTCAGCTCATGGAAATCAGGGCCTGACAAAGCTGGAGCCGATGCCCACCTTTGAGCAGCCAAGGGCATAGAAGCAGGGCCAAGTTCCCAACTGAGGCCTCCATCACAGACATACTCGTCTAACTAAGCTGTCTTTGCTCTCCTGTCTGCTCCTTCCTTGGGAGCATTGTCTCTGCCTTCTTGGCTGTCCAATCTCGCTCTCTTGCCTGCAAAAGCCCTGCGTCATTCCTTCTCCCAGCCTCTCTCTCCACCCATGCCACTTGGGAAACGTAGGCCCTTCCCACCCCTGACTAACCTGGTTCAGGGCTGTGACTGTCATCTGCTCCCTGCCTCCTGTCTCCACTCCCACCCCCACACAGTCAGTCCCCTTTCCTAAAGCCGGATGCATATCTACACTCTCCAGGGCTTTCAGGATGAGGGTCAAAGGTATCGCCTTAGCAGGAAAGGGCTTTTCAGATCTGGCCCTGCATGCCATCCCAGATGCCCACACACTCTGTATCTAGCTTCCCAGGTGTGCTGTGAGGAGTCAGCTTCCAGTGGCTCTCACTGATCCCCAGCATAGTCTCTGTGCCTCAGTCTTAGGCCTCTGTTTCTCTCAGTGACTCCCACTGCCCATGAGGATGAGCTCATCTCAGAGGCTCTTCCTGACACCAGCCCTGTCTGCTCTATGGGAACACAAGCAGAACTACATCGAGGCTGCACCCTGCATGCTGATGAGTTGCCATCTTCCTTGTGAGGTGCTCCAGAGCAGTACTGCTCTCCCCAGGCATCTGTGACCCTGCAGGGAGTGGGGGCCTGAGACAAAAGTACAGATGGGGGCCATGTATCATGTCTAAATATTTAAGAAATTTAAATCGAGCCAACACACTATTAATAAAGTATGTTCTATCCTCCTTTGACAAGTATACCTTCAAGATGGAAAAAATAGTGTAGATCTGTGGTTTTTATATGTGTGAAAGTTGGCAAAATATCAATGACAACTGAGTTTAACTGTTGTTATTGCACATGTCTGAGTGTTCTGTTGAGAGGCCACTTGTGTTTGAATGAGTAGCAAAATCAAGACTTGATTTATCAATTAGTGCATATTTATCCTGTAACACTTATTTTGTTTTAGTCTCTGCTGACTCACTAATTATGTTGTATATTAAACATTTCTGGTAATGTTTGTTCTGTTGGCAATAACGACCTAACGCAGGGCTGGCACACTGCAGCCTGCAGCTTGTTTTTGTGCAGTGTCTACATTTTTAAAGGGTTGTTAAAAAATAAAGAAAAACGAAACAAAATAATGCAACAGAGACATGTGGCCATGAAGTCTAAAGTACTAAAATACTTATTATCTGGCCCTTTACAGAAAAAGTTTCCCAAGCCAAAGGATTAAAAAATAAAAATTTATAATTGAATTTGAAGTATATGAAATTTGAGTTTATTTTTGTCAGAAATTTGAACTTAAGTAAATAACAGCAAAAATTGTGTTAATTTTTCATGTTTTCAGAAGTTATTTTTTCAAAATTATTTATTAAAAGCTACTATTATATATATATACACACACACATATATATATACACACCAAAAAATTTATACACATTTCAAGTATGATGTTTGCTCAAAAGATGGCGTTAATTAAATGAATGTGTCACCATGTGACAGGCAGGACAGTCAAAGAAAATGGCAAAAACACGGTTGAATGAATGTCATACATTGCTACCATAATTTAATTCACTTTCTAAAAGTAATACGTAGATAACATCTCTTAAAATATATATACATTTTTCGGCATTCCCCTGCATATATATTATTTTATTTTATTTTATTTTTTGTAATCTCACTCTGTTGCCAGGCTGGAGTGCAGTGGCATGATCACAGCTCACTGAAACCTCAACCTCCTGGGCTCAGGCAGTCCTTCTGCCTCAGCCTCCTGGGTAGATGGGACTACAGAGACATGCCAAACCATGCCCAGCTAATTTTTTTATTTTTATTTTTTGTAGAGACAAGATCTTGCTATGTTGCCCAGGCTTGTCTCAAACTCCTAAGCTCAAGCAATCATCCTGCCTCAGCCTCCCAAAGTGCTGGTATTACAAGCATGAGCTGCCTGACCAAAAGTTACAAAATATAAATTGCAGTTAACATCAAATGTTTAAATAAAAATTATTTAAATAAAGCTGGATTTTTAAATTAATGCATTGAAAAGTTTTAGAATGTGAGATTCAGCTGTTTGAGAACACCCAGATAAACTGGGTTCCAGCACCAGAACGACTAGTGGCCCCACCCCAATGGGAGACAAAGGGGCTGGACATGGTGTTCATAAGTGCCTTTCATGGGACACTTCTTCTGCCTGGCACATGGCCTGATGTTTCATTGTTCAACCAGCAACAAGAGCTCCTCACATGGGAAACTAGTCTGTACTGGCAGATGCCCCTGTAGCTCTTGTCTGACCCTTTTCCAGTTTTTGCTGGCTTGACCTTTGCTGTGGCACTGGGAGGCCAATCCTGTGTCCTCTTCTGTGTCCGGTGGAAAACCTGGCCTGGGGCAGCCCAAGTTCTTCAAATGGAAGGTACAAATTCAGTATACCACCACAATGGTCAACAGGTTAAAGGCTTTTTACTTACAGATCCAGGGCACAGAGGGCACCGGGAGCTAGAAGGGGCTGTCTTCTGACCCTGATCATATGAGGCAGGAATGAAGGGTCAAGCAGAGAGAGAAAGAGAGAGACAGAGAGAGAGAAAGAGAGCACCATGGCAGGATATGTGAGAATAGGGTGAGCATCACTCCAAGTTCCTGGGCAGGTGCTGAGTGAGATATGCTTCTAAGTTCTCGTCTCTGGCACTTGCTTGAGCCATTCAGGTGTGGCATGGAACTGGACACTCACTGTCAGGGGTGACTGAGCCCTGCTACTGGTAGAAGAAAGTCAAACTAGTATTCAAAATGGATGCTGAGGCAATGTCAGCTTAAAATAGTTCACTGCACATGGCTTACACAGAGTATGTCTGGACACATGAAAATTTAAGAGTAGTAAGAGTTGCTTCATATGGCACAGCTGTCCTTAGGTGCTGCATGCGATTGTTGTGACTGTTGTGCTCATCTGTGTGTACCTTTGAAATAGTGAATTTGAAAGCGGGTACTGGGCCTTACTGGGAAAAGGCACTTTTTCGCACAAGACAGTGATTACATTTGTTGAGAGCAAGAGTTTGACTAATTAATTGATTTGCCTTTTTTCTTTTACCTGTAAGCACTTCGCCCTTGCATTCTTCCCATACCCAGCTCCTCCCAGGACAGTGTTTCAGGGTCTTTGGGTGCAGCTGCCTTTTGTTCCAAGGATACAGGTATGAGACATGGGGGAGCGTCCCTGGGGCGTGAGCAGTGTTTATCTGGATAAGAAGAGGCTGAGGGCTGTTGGTTCTGCTGTGCCAGCCCTAAGGTTCTGGATCCTGAGTGACAGAGGCACCACGTGCTGTACAATGTGTGTGTGCATGTATGTGTATGTGCATGCACATATGAGTGTTGTGGGCCCTGCTTACCCTTGGCTGGTATGCTACGGTGCTGGTCAGTCCACTGGGCAGAGTGGAAAACAGGAAGTGGTTAGTGTTTGCCCTGTCCTTGGGTGCATACAGTCCGGCTGAGGAGTGAGCCGTGTCCCTGCTCTGCTGCTGAACAAGAGCAGCCTCTGGGCAGAGGTAGGGGGCATCTGCTTGAAAGTGGTCTGTGGTTTCCTTTCATGGGGCTTCATGTGTGACACCTCACTGGTTACCTGTACTTTGTAGGGAATCTTGCATCAGCTGGTATTTATCAAGTCCTGCATTGTGTTGTGTTTTTTGAAGGTTTATTTTCTAAACTGTGCTCTTTTATTGATACTTTTATGAATGCTTTATTCTGTCATCTAAGAACTTACATGTAAACAGTACTCTGATGTGTTTGCGATGGGAGATTTGTTTCCCTGGAAAGACCCCGGACAGCACACTTCTCTCCCCCTTGCCTGTGGTGTTTTGTCTGTGACTGCAGTGAAGGGTTAACTGTCACATGTCGCCTTCTGGGCGGTGTGCTTGGAAGTCACTGTGGTGCTTGGGCCCCTTCAGCCTGATTCTGCCTGACTCTGCGGTGTGATGAATGAGCCCACAGCAGAGGAGGAGCAGGGCTCCCACGGCAGGGACCAGGCTGGCGCAGCTGCCACATGCTGAAGTGAGTCGCTGTGCCGCTGCTCTGAGCGACCAGGGGACGCAGAATGAGGCTGGGACTGGTGGGGGCAGGCACCGGCTCCTTGGCATGGCATCGCTTATCATGGGAACTTTGCACATGGGAACCTTCTTCAGCATCATGGGGCGCCGGTATAAAAGGAGGCGCAAGAAACGCTCTGAGAGGAAAGGTAATTCGCTGAGTTTTCATTCTCAAACACACAGTGTTTGTCTTTATGTGCAACCTTGAGTGTTTTCGGGGATTGATGGCTTCGTGAATTCCTTGGCTGGTGCCGTTACTTCCTGTTTTCCCTTGTAAAGTGCCTCTCTTTCTGTTGGCATTTCGTAGAACTTCAGATAAGGACTCTTACAAAGGGGGATTTGAAAACATGTCTGTAAGCATGTACGGAAATCACTTTAGCTTGTACGTTTGAAGTGTATCTTTGGAAAGATATTTATGAAAACTTAAATGAGCAGCTTGGACCTGAAAAGGTTTTTCCCACAGAGATAGATGCTCTGTAATGACTTTCCTTTGCTGCACTCTTCATTAATTACTTTTCCACATTAGAACTGTTCTCCATGCTGCAGGAAGCAAAGCTGTGAAAGCATTTTTCCCTTTAAAGGATCAAAGAGCAGGTAGGTCCCTTACTGTTAGCACTCCAGGTTAATATTCATTTTAATTCAACTTAATGTTTTAAGACATTAAAATAGATTTCTTTCTTAAAACCAGATTCCAAAGTTTTCCATAACAATAGAAATTATAAACTATTGGCTTTTGGAGGTGAATTATTGCTTTAAAAACTGTTGACAGCTTGGGTTTTTTGTATAATGTGAAATGATTGATAGAAAATATCTCAGTGAACAGATGCTTCTAGCTGGCAGAACAGCTGAACACAGTCATGATCTAGTGCCTCTGTATCTTGGGTGTCACCTTAGTGCTCACCCAGGATAGGACTAGAATGTAACCTTTCACCACCCCGGGATCTTTAGGATATTTTGTGGCAGGTGATGGGTATCTTTCAGGAAATAAAACTAGCCCCGGTTTTTTAGTATAGCTTCCTAAAAAGAGAAGATCAAGTTAACTTGGAAGTCAGCAATCTTATGACATCTTGCTAAATATAGCAAGGACAATTGTACCTAGTGGAAGTCTACCTGGGAGGGGCCGCCATGCCCCTAGCGCCAACATGTACCATGTCTGCCATGTATATTTCCTGGGTCAGGGATACAGGTGCCCTTGATGCTGTAACTGGCAAGTGGTCTTAGGATAGCCGATCTGTGTGATCCACTCCATTCTCACCTCAGAAGTTTACAATGTGAGCCTGTTCTTGTTTCAAGTTGCAGTATGTCATTCAGACAAGCAATAGTAGGTGAAACAAAGGCAAAAACTATGGGAATTTTGATCAAATACCCTAAATTTAGAATTGCCACCACTTTTTCCATGGGCCCTCATCACTACATTTAAGTTGGGAAGAATATAAGAAGTAGATCATTCTTTTGGAACTCACTTGTAAGTCAGGCTTGAAATGTCTTCTTCCTGGATTCCATAGTCTTATTCTACAGGAGGAAAACCCCTGTCCAATAGGTTGCATTTTCAGATCAAGGTTATAAAAAATCGGGAATGTCAGAAGATGCAGCAGTTAAGCCACATATTAATTAACTTGTATTCCCTGGTCATTCCTATGTGAATAAGTTCAATGTGAGTGCCATTACACAGTATAATGCTATACGTTAGTACCTGCTCTGGACATTATATAATACACACTATCTTTGAAACCAATAAAATGCCTTTGAAAATTATGGATATTATTAAGACTGGCCATCCCGTTTATACCAAACTGACAAAGTTTTATATCATGATGTAGTCCTGTATACTGTATAATTTCAAGTGTTGTAAATCTTGAATTTTGAATTGTGTTTTTTCTGAGGCTGGTATAATGTATGTCTTTTAAAATTTAGTTCTTTGTTGAAAATAATGTAGTAGCAAGTTACCTGTTTTAGTTGGCTTCAGTAGCAATACAATTTCAGTGATTTTTATCACTTCTAAATTATCCATGCAGTTATTCCTTTTTATGGGGCAAATAATTAACCATTGAGTACAGACAAGATTCGGGTAGACTCACTTAAATTATCAGAAAAATGTGATTGAAGGAGAATAATGTGCAATTTCAACATTGGCCAAGGCCTCCATCAAGCAGATCTTGCTACCCTGGCAGGTGCTACTGGTCCAAGATCTGAGAGGGACCCAGGTCAGGCTGCTGGGGAACAGTTAGTGCCCTACTTGGGGCCTTTCCTGCACCCAGCTAGTACTCAGTGGCTGCTGCTGTATCCTCTGTCCATGCACAGCACTGCTGTAGGGTAGACAGCCAGCAGGGGGAGTGTGGTGGGTGGCATGCAGAGGCAGAGGTAGTCTTTCACTACTGCCCCCCCCCCCCACATGTTGTATGAGTAACATCATGTATTTCTAGATTATGGCTTTCTCATTGAGTATTTTGTTTGTCCCACGTCCCACATGTGATAATCCCCTTCTCTGTGCTTGGTCATGTATACACATGTGAAGACCACTGTCATCTGGAGCAACCCTGAGTTGTGCTTCTTCCACATTTCCAGGATGGAGAAGTGAAGGGTGTGGGGACCTTTGTGGAGATGGAGATCCAGACCTGGGAAGACTTGCTCCCTCTGAGTACTGCTGGTGGACAGGCCCTGAGACACATGCCCTTCACCCTCCACAGAGTGAGCAGATCCAGCTGATCATGTGTGATCCATGCAGCACCTTAGGGGGCAGGCAGCAAGGGGCCGTGACCACATACGAAGCCAGCACAATGCTCCATGACACAGCTGGTCCTCAGAGTCACTCAGGGACCTGACTTCTTTCATTCTGCAGCTCTATTCTCTAACGGAAGGTTCTGGAGTCACCCTGGCAGTTGCCTCTACCCTAGTCCAGTGGTAGAAAGGCAGCAAAGAACACAGAGAAGCACCATGCAGTGGTGTGGGCTGGGTGCAGATGCGGTGGCACGTGCCACAAAGAACACAGCACCTCCCAGGGAGACCATCCTGCATCCTTGTCTGTCACCCCATCCAGCCTAGGATCCAGATCCCCAGGGACCCCTAATTGTCACATTGTCAGTCTGGCTGTGACTCTCCAGGGGCCAGCACCAAGGGACAAGGTAAACATGTTACAAACACTCTTTCAGGAGAGCAGGGTGGAAGGGCCCAGCCACCACTGGCCATTGGGAATGACGTTCAGTCCCACTGGCTTCCTGCACTCTGCCCAGGGTGTAGCATCTGCCTTATTCATGCACCACTTCTCCTGTTTTCTCTGCCACTGGCTTCTACTTTGGGGGTTTTTCCCCTGTTGCTGCCCTTCAGAGACCCATCTGAAGAGGGTCAGGTAGAACATAACAGAATGCAGGAGTGAACAGTTTTGCTGTGGGCCTTATATATCACATAATTTAATCTTAATTAGTTACTGTAAGATAAACACATTTAGAACAGTGTGTGTAATAGTGATCATTGGATGGAGTAAATGCCTCACATTTGCAACATTGTGTTAGAAAGTTTAGGACCCTTGGTCCTCTTCTACCTATGACATCATTATGAGGCAGATCTTGGGAATGTGGGAAGGTCACCATGCAACAGCCTCACTGTCAGAACTCACAGATCCCATCCCTGTCTTTCCCCTACACCTGTCCCCAAAGCATCCTGAGCAACTGCACCCTCTCCAGCATTCCCACACCCCATAGTTTGCCCCTCTACCAGCAGGTCTTTATTAGTTGCACAGTCTCTCTGAGACCTGGTACTGTGGCATATAGTCTTTGGTATAATATCAATGAAAAGTGTGCAGCCCTTTTGGTGAATGCTGGTTGCCAGCGAAACTAGAGACAGAAGCTTGTGCTGGGTTGGGGTATGGCTGGGTCTCCCAGGGGGGCGTTGCTTCTTTTCCAGATTGCTTTTGGAGTTCCAGATAGAGTAAGGCTTATGTGTGTGTATAGGAGGAAGACTTAGGACAAAGTTTAACTTGTTCTTACTTTGGAAGCAGTATTTGTCAGTGTAAGAATTAGGAAATGCAGATACAAATTAAACGTTATGAAAAAGTAGTGGTGATCATCCATGTGGCTAAATCATTGAATATGAGTAAAACCATAATAATTTTCTTCCAATTCTAGTACCACCTGTTTATGGCTTGCATTTTGGTGTTACCATGACCAGGACCCAGTAATGCCTGACAGATGTATGCACACAAGGAGTATGGGCGCATCCCTCCCACTCTGACTTCTTACTACCTTAACTCTCTCCCATACCAGCCCCTTCTGACTTTGAAGATTGTTTAACCCCCTGGACAGCAGTGTGGAGAAGGTACCTCAGGCCAAGGGGGCTCCTCCCTGCAGGAGGCCTGGCTATGCTGGCTTCCAGGAGGCAGACTGGGTGTTGCTCACCGTAGAGAGTGACCCCTTCCCTGGCCTCAGCCAGCCTTTGACTTCTGCTTTCTCTGTTCCTTTGACAACTGACATTGCTCTTTGCTTTCTAGAGAATGAAAGGACGCTTTAAAAATAAAGTTATTAAAGCCCATTTGCATTTCTTTTATGAATTTTGCTCATATCTGTCTACTACTTTTTTTTTTTTTGAGTTGGAGTCTCACTGTTGTCCAGGTTTGAGTGCAGTGGCATACTCACGGCCACTCCAGCATCGACCTGCTGGGCTCCGGCAATCCTTCTGCCTCAGCCTTCCAAGTAGCCAGCACTACAGGTACACACTACCTTGTCCAGCTAATTTTTTATTTATTGTGGAGATGAGGTCTCGCCAAGTTGTCTGGGCTAGTCTCAAACCCGCGGGCTCAGACAGTCCACTTGCCTCAACCTCCCAAAGTGCTGGGATTATAGGCTGAGCCACCGAGCCTGGCCCTCTACTACTTTTTAAATTGGATGTTTGTCTTTATATCATCAATCATTGTAGGCTGTTGAAACATGGTTCTTGCTTTCAGGGAGGTTGCCAAGTTTGCTCCATTCAGGCCTGTCTGGAAGGTGCTGCCTTCTGCTAAAGAGATGCTGTAGGTCCCTCCCTGTATGTGGAAGGGAAATGCATGGTCTTTTATCCAGTGGACTCAGAGTGAGGGTAACTGGAGAAATTAACCTTTATGGCAAGGCCCCCCAGTTGTTTTCACAGCTGGATCAGCAGAGGTAGGAGTTCCCAGTAACTGCTGCAGTGGAGGGCTTCAAGACCTGCATACAGGCTCTTTCTATTTGGTTGTTTTAACTTCCAAAGGTGTGGCTTCCATCCTTCCCATTGCTCACTGTGTTATATATTGTTGCATCTGTCTACTCACGTGTTCTGGCCCGATTTCTAGTCCTGTGGCACTCTTGATCCCAGGCTACCTTCCTCTGTAGTTGCCCCATCACTGCTGCACTGTGCTGATCCCAGTTGCTTAGTTCTGTTTAGCTATTTCAATGCTAAGTGTAGTTAATTTATTAACTGTAAGCAGAATATTCTGGATTTTATGTGTCTAGAATTCTCATTTACTAGAAATCTTTCTGGATATAACTTTAACTCATAACATTATGATTTTTACCATAAGCAAGATATCCTTTTATTTGTCACCTAATCATTTGGTTATAGCAAGTGTTCTGCCTACAGAAACCATGCTGAATTGGGGTTTTACTCCTTTTGTGTTAATTTTCGCAAATAGAAAGGACTCTGTGGTTTATTACCCCATTTTCTATCGTGGTCATTGTGTTGTTAAGTGTAACAATATATATAGAAGGTGTACACCTGGAAGGCTCAAAGTCAGAAAACAAGTTGAGACATGGCTTTGAAAATGTATTTCTGTAAGAATTACTCTAATTCTCCTGAGAGTGTAAATGCCAAGGTTTTAAAGATCTGCTTTATAGGATTTATGCTGTGAATAACTTGGCAGAATTAATTGGCTTGCATTTGTTTGTTGTGGTCAGCACCATCTAGTGTTTCAGTCAGTATCAGTTTTTGGTAGCATCCATGGGGCTGGGATCCAATTTACCAAAAGGAGCCCCCCCCCCACCAGGGACATGGGGAAGCATGACATGTTGTGGTGACGGTAATGATGCTCATAGCCAATTGTCCTGGCACTGAATGATCAGGACTTACCACCTGCTAAGAAGATGTGTGTCAGCTCACCTCAGACCCAGGCCCAGAGACTCGAGGACCCTGCTGAGGCTGCACAGCTAGAAACTGAAACAGGTTCTGCCCCTGACTCCCGCTCAGCATTCCCTTCCCACCATGTCAACTTGTCCTCCTGCAGTCAAGAATAATAAGGGCTGTTTGAGAAAACGTTTCCTAATCATGATTGTACTAAGCAGATGCCTTTCATATCAGTCATAACCCACGTAAAATTATTTCCTTTACAAATGTTTCTGATTAATGGACATAAGAGGTCAATTAGTGTGCTATCAAAAAGGCAGCTCGGTGCAGGTAATGTTAGTTAGATGGACTTTAGTTAGTTGGGGACAACTGGATGGGTACATCCACCCTCTTCCACACTGGGAAGTGCCTGCTGAGGGCTGCGGACATTGAGGATCAGGCTTTGAGTTTCCCTTGCAGAGCCCACAGCCTGGTGGTGTGAGATGGTAAGAGCTAGGGGGTCTCCCCGGGAGCCACTGACTGTAGGCCCTCAAGTCTGGCAGTGTTCACAGCTCCGTCCATGGCAGTGAGCCTCATGCAGCATCACCATGATGAGAACTCACATGACCCCCAGGGGGCTGTTGGGCCCATGTGCTGCGCTTCCAATGGGTGCAGGAACAATCCTGAGTACTGGATGGTGGTGGGTGGAAATGAATAAGGGTTCCTTGGGGGACATTGGGACTCTGCTTTCTGCTGTCGTTGTCCCCACACTCGCTGTTTGGTTTGGCCACTGGCCCTGCTGCCGTGGACCCAGTAGCTGTTTGTCCTGTGCTGCCTCAGCTGAATTCTCTCAACATAGTGAACTTGGGCTGTGCTCTCCTGATGTCTTGAGGGGTGACAGCAGCTAGTCTACATGTGGACAGTTCCGTCCAGTTGGCGCCTTTCAGTAGCATTGCAAATTAGGAATAACTGGTGAATGTTCATGACTTTTCCTTTGGTTAAAGACCAACACATGGCTCGATTTTGAAGAATGACCAACATTAAAGAAAACTTTGGAAGCTAGCAGAGTCACTGCCACATCACAGTCACCACCCAGGATATGGTAAGTGTCAGAAATTGTATGGCACTCAGAGGACTGTGTGTTTATTTTCAGGGAACGTATAGCAGCCAAGTGGAGACTAGGTGGGGGTGAGAACTTAGCTGTTAGATATAAAAACTTGGCATACCTTATGTGTTCAGCATAAGTACAAGGAGTACCAGGGAGAAGCTGGGGTGGAGGTGCTCAGTGTCCTAGGGCAGTCCACTCTTACTGGGTGTGTGCCTGTGGGCCATGTAGGGGGCCTTGGGTGGAGGAGAGGGGAAGGAAGGAGACCGAGCCTGCCTGGCCTCATGGCCTCAGCTTAGCGGGAGAGGCAGGCCCCAAACAGGGAGATAGACGGACTGCAGATTGTGGATGGGGACAGTGGCATATGAGCTGGGACTTGAGTGTAGAGAGGGACTTGCAGGGCTTTGGGGGAGAACATTGCAGATCCTCGTGGTGGAAGAGAAGCAGGGTGTCCTGGGCCTGACGTTAGGAAGCTCTGGTGAAGCACGGACCAATGTCCCAGTGGCTGTGGGTGTGTGGGCCATTTAGAGGATGATCTAATGTACAAGCCTGCCCTGGCTGCAGCGAGAAGAGGGACTGTCAGGGTCAAAGGCAGACAGAAAGGCCCTGGCACGAGCCAAGTGGTGGCAGCAGGGCAGAGGGGATAGGCTGATATATGTGACCCCGACGTTGAAAGAACTGGCAACATGGGGAGTGGGACTGAGAAAAAAGAATTGGGCAGATGCTAGGTGTCTGGTTTGAGCACCTGCTGCATGCAGTGCAGGGACAGATGGGAGCGGCCAGGCACAGATTTACACACATGTTCATTGGCATAATTGCTGCCCCGAGTGGCTAGGCAAGTGTTTCATTCAAGGTCCCCTGGAGCACCCAGGCCTCACCAGGGCCACCTCTGCCCAGTGCTCTAGAGCTGCTCTGTTGGGCCAGCCTGTCACCGTTCCTGCTGTCGGCACGTGGGTCTCCCATGATGCTTTCTCTTTAACAGTGTGGGAAGAACTAGACCCACATCCTGACAAAGTTGCCAAGTCCCTACCCTCCTTTGTGTCTGTCCTTACCTGGTGTTAGTGACCTATGTGGATGCCCTAAATCAACACCTCTACATGTTTCTTTCTGTAACTTGTCCTTGAAACAGTTTCCTCTTCTGTTTGAGTGGATTCCTGTTGTCATCAGTAATTCCCACTTAATATGATGAATTACTGCATTTCTATGCTTATTTTATTTTATTTTTTATATTATCTTATTTTTAAATTTTTTTTGGTAGCGAAAGGGTCGCACTATGTTGTCCAGGTTGGTCTTGAACTCCTGGTCTCAAGAGATCCTTCGGCCTTGGTCTCCCAAAGTGCTGGGATTATAGGCTTGAATCACCATGCCCAGCTGCTGTGCTTATTTTAATTATACCATTCTTGCATTGCACTAGAAAAACATGTTTGTTGAAAGTTATGCACAAATCATATTTGCTATGTGTACACAGTCTTCCCTATCTTGTTCAACATGCACAAATCTCTAAAGGTTCAATAAACAGCAGATTGCGGGGAAGATTTCCTAGAAGGTAAAATATTTCACTGAGAATATTATCAATTGAGTGTCTTGGAACATTTTAGTAATACTATTTTGTTTAGATAATATTAAAAGCAAAATGCAAATCATGAATGAAGTGTATTCTCTAAACATATATTCTCAGCCTGTTGAATTTTGGTTTATTTTCCTTCAAATAATATAAGAGGTTTGACTTCAGCTACTTTTGTTAAATAAATAATCAAATCATCATTCAATTGTTTTGCTAAGACTATAGAATTAATCTAGCCTTCAGTATGCTTCTTTATTTATAGTAAAGAATCAGCACAAGTAATCTCTAATAACACTTCTCTTTTTTAAAAAAATTAGCGGTTTATAGCTTTTAAAAATAGAGCCCATAACAGTCATAAAGTATGTGTAAAACTTTTCTCAAAACCATCCTATTTTGAGGGGATAGATTAAATCCAGTAATATTTGTTAGTAACTTTAATCAAGTTGACAACTTATCCTAAATAGTTTTTTTTATTCTATAAATTTTTAGTGGACTCCTAAAGATAACATTTCTCACTAGCACACCAGAGACAACTCATGTTCTGAAGCATCTTCAATATTAATAAGTCATGTTCTTTATGTTTTAGTCCAGAATATTTTGTTTCCTTAAAGGAAGGGGAGAGGAGGAAAAGAGTAGGCATGTCTATAGCTTCATTCTCCACAGTGGAGAGATAAGGAATGTTGTCAGAACTGATAAGAGCATTATATTTATATATATTGTTTGTACTTCTCTTTTGCAATGTAAGCATCTATTAAAAAGTATAAAGAATAATATACCATTCATTTACCTACCACTTAGTTTAAAAAATAAAACATTGCTAATTTGATCATGTTATTTGAAGTCAAAAGATAATTCTTGAAGAAATGATAAGGACGCTGTAACAAACGGCCATGGTAGATCCAGCTTGACCTTCCGTGTGGTCACCCAGTACCTAGTCCTGCTTGTTAAAAAGCACATTCATACGTCTATGATTTAAGATGCCACCTTTACCAAATATTCTGTTTCTGGATGTTTTCTGATCTAATTCTAGACTTTTCATTCCATGACATTGACTGCATTGTTTTAGATATAGTCTTCCATTTCTAATCTGGAGGGCTAGCATCCCTAATTACTTCTTTGTTTCTGAGTTTTCCTGATTATTTGAGCCTATAACCATTAGAATCAACTTGTCTAGTTCCATCAAAAAATAAAATTGGAAGTGTCCCATGCCCTGAGTGTCCCTGAAGTCCCAGGTCTTCTGCGGTCAAGTTCAGTGATCTTCCATACATGCTACCTCACAGCTCCATCTTCCTTCTTACTGCATTAGGAGGCATCCTGAGAAACGAAAACATTATTTTTAATATTACTGTCAAACAAAGATTTTATTTAATTGGCCACCCTTGGACTTTTGTTCCCTAGGGGATTTTTGATGGGGTTTTAATTCTTATATGTTTGTAGTTCAGGCCATAAGAGGTTCTTTTCAAAATGGAAACAAAAAATTGGTATGTGAAATGTGCTGAAGTGCTTGCATTTGCTATTTTGCCTTTGTTTTATAACCTTTGGTACAAGAGTTGGCATTTGTGGAAGCTGAAAATGTTGCCTCCTGCCCTGTGAGACATTTCTAGCTACCATTCTTAACACACAGGTTCACACCTGCCATCGTGCACAGCCTGGCTATTTTCTACTGTGAGACATTTTCTGTGTCTTTTTAAAAGAATTTTAATATGTAAGAGCAGAAAAGCAGGCAAACTATAAGAATTAGGTAAACTATAGTACAGCTAGGCTTCCTCCTGCGTCTCAGCACTGACTTTTGTTGTCATTGCAGAGTTTATTCTTCCTGGTCCCAGATATCAGAGTCAGCCTTCTTAAGCAAACCAATTATTGATTGGTTTTGTAAAAGAATTAAATTAGCCTTTTGTGTGCCTTCTGCCTATTTTTAATTACACTTTTTATTTTGTGGTAATATAGATTCATACGTAATTGTAGGAGATAATACTTATATGAACATAAACCTTCATTTCACCGGGATATATGCCCAGGAATGCAGTTGTGAAGTCATGTGGTAGTTGTGTGTTTCGTTTTTAAGAAACAGCCAAACTGCTTTCCAGAGTGGCTGTCCCATTTTACATTCCTGCCAGCAACCAGTTCCTCCACAACCTTATTGGCCTTTGGGGTTCTCACTGTTTTTATTGTAGCCATTATCAGAGGTGTGGCATCTGATGGTAGTTTTAAGTTACAGTTCCCTAATGGCCAGTGAGATGGAACATCTTTTCATGTGTTTATTTTCCATCCATATATTCTCTTCAGTGAAATGTCTCTTCATGTCTTTTGCCCATTTTCTAATTGGATTACTTGTTTTATTGTTGACTTTTGAGAATTTCTTATATATTCTATTTGTTGGATATGTGGTTTTCACATATTTTCTCCCAGTAGGTATCTTATTTTTAAAAAATTTTTAACAGGGTCTTTTGCGAGCAAAAGTTTTTAATTTCCAAGTTATCCATTTTTCTTTTATGGACTTATGCTTTTGGTATCAAGTCTAAAAGCTCTTTGCTTAGCGCTAGATCCTGAGAATTTTCTCCTATAACTTTTTAAAGGTTCTATAGTTTTATATTTTGCATTTAAACCCATAAATCCATTTCAGATTAATTTTTGAATAAGGCATGAGACTTGGACTGAGGTTCATTGCCTGTGGCTCTCTCATTGCTCCAACAAAACTGTTTCTCCTTCACCGAGTTGCTTTTGTACCTTTGTCCAAAATCAGTTGAACATATTGTATGGGTCTATTCCTGGGTTATCGCGTGATCTGCTTGCCTGTCCTGTGCCAGCACCATCTTATCCTGATGACTATAGCTATATAGAAAGTGCTGAAATCAGCTAGACTGATTCCTCCCACTTCATTTTCTTTCTATGAAGCTGTTTGAACATCTTTCTTAGATAATTCTAACTCCTCTGTTATCTCTATTTTGGCATCTGTTGATTGTCTTTTTTCATTCAGTTTGGGATCCTCTGGCTGTTGGTATGACAAGTGATTTATTTATTTATTTATTTTTATTTTTTTCCCTTTTAATTTTTATTTTGAAATTGTGGGTTAGGTATACAAATGTTCACTGCGCAAGTACCCTTATTGATGAGGTGTGCCCCCCCCAATGTGGATATCGACTACCATCAATCCCACTTATACCCCCTCATCCCCCTCCCCACAGTGACAAGTGATTTTTTTATTGGCACTTATTAGTGGGATATTATGAGACTTTAAATGTTACTCTAGCCTTCTGTTTTAGCTGACTTTTTTTTTTTTGAGTTGGAGTCTCACTCTGTCGCCCAGACTGGAGTGCAGTGGCCGCTCCCGGCCACCGCAGCCTCGACCTGCTGAGCTCCAGCAATCCTTCCGCCTCAGCCTTCCAAGTAGCTGGAACTACAGGCACGTGCTACCACACCTGGCTAAATTTGTGATCGTAGAGATGAGGTCTCATCAAGTTGCCCAGGCAGGTCTCGAACCCGCGGGCTCAGGCAGTCCACTCACCTCAGCCTCCCAAGTCGTGGAATTACAGGCTGAGCCACCGAGCCTGGCTTAGCTGACTTTTTAATTCGCCATTCTGTTAAAGGAAGAATGATGCTGCCTCATTACAGCCAGGTGGGAGACAAGTCCAGATTGTGCCTTCCTGCTGTGAAGGGGCCTCTGAAGTCCACATGGAATGACTTTGTTACCACCAGGTGGGGTAAGAGCCCAGCCTCACCGAGTACCTGCCATGACTGTGAATTACAGCATAGGAAGGGAAAGGCTGACAGAGCCTTTCGGGGATGACAGCTGTGGCTCCCCATTCAACCTTGTCTGGCATCACCCTAACGAGGGGGCTCTGGGTCCTTCTTAAAGTCTGGGATAGGTAGGGTGTGGCTGAGGGTTTTCTGTGGTGGTTGACTAGAGTAGAGGGATTCTTGTCCAAAACGTTTTCTGTCTTGCTGGGCTGCACCTTTTCTGGTTCAGGCCAGAGTATGTCTGTGCCTGTGATGTGTCTGGGTTCCGGCTTCTTCAGCTTCAGGCCTCAGATAGGAGACAACAGGAAGGAAGACACTTGCATTCTCTGGCGATATCTTGGCTCCTATTCCAGACCACAACTCAATCACTTTTCATTAAAACTTTCTATAACAGAAGTAAAAAAGCATATCCAAATGGAGGCTTGTACAATGAACCCCACGTGCCCATCAGCCAGCACAAAGTTACCAACAGGGGGCCTGTGCTTGGTTTTGTCCACACCCACGTCTTCTTTTTCCACCACACTGAATTCTTAAGAAAATCCCAGATATTATCCTTTTATCTGTAATTACTTCAGTTTATATAACAAAAAGATAACTACCACTTCAATACCTAAAATGATAATTCCTTAATATAATCAGCTCTCCAGGCAATATTCACATTTGAATTTCTCAATTGCAGAAGGTGGCTGATTCATTTTAGGTTCTTGTATTCAGCACTGTGCTTTGCACATACTAGGGTCTCAGGAAATGTATCTGGAAGTAAAAAATGTAAAATAATAATGCTTTTAAAATGACCTAGAAAACTTTGTTGAATAAAGGATTCTAAATAGGAGCTCATTTAACTTTTAGCAACAAATTTGCTGGAAATATAGTGAGTTAAGTTATTAGCAAGTGATTGTCATGCATACTATATATATTTTAGATACATGATGTTTGAGATATAGGTGAGATATGTGTGTTTTAGTACATTTTAGTCACCATTTTCCTAAGAGTAATGAATTTGCCTTTTAGAGATTTATTATATACATTTTATTTGTATACAAAACAACATATGGTCACAAAATTTGCAAATCTTTCTCCTCAGTTGGCAATTTGATGGAATTATTTATTACAGGTCATATATTAGTACAATCTTACAAAGTATATCTAAAACATTTCAGAAGAGGAAACTCTTTTTTAATAACCAGAAATTGGAATAATTGTTCTTTGAGGATTTCCTGTGGTTTCTCCTGCCAACAAAAGAATAAGTTATACATGGCTATAGTTTGAATTTTAGCAATGATATGAGTTTAGTTCATATGTGAGACGTTATTCAAAATGAGAGAGAAATAGCTATGTAAGACACTTTGGGTGCTGGTCCCAAATGATGGTCTTCCCAGGGCAGAGATCTGATGGCAGGTAGGTTAGAGCCCTGTGTGAGCTCTGTCGCTGACTGTCGTGGTGTGTTCCACCTCCAGTCCGTCCCTCGGAAGAGGTCTTTCTGAGGCACAAATGTCACCACCTTTGCCCTGATTCAGATCTGCTCATGGCTCTCTGTTCCCCAAAATCAAGCCCACCCTTCTCAGAATGGCACAAGGCTGCTGGGCACCAGCCCCTAAGCACCCTTGCTGGGACCCTGCACCCCATTGTCCCTCCATGCAGGAGAGTCTGTGTCAGGAGTTCTGTATTCTGCTGGACCCTACCAAGGAGGAGTGTACTACCTCAGGTGGCAGACCCAACTTCTCCAATAAGACGTAGTTCTTATTTTGTGATTTTTAAAAAAATCGTAATCATTTCCCTAGTATAGAACTTACGTCATATTACTCATATCATGGACAAACTAAATGCTATTTTCTGCTGTCTTTCAGACAGAAACAATCTCCGCCAGTCAAGAAATCCTCAAAAATATTTGGCCATGGATATAGAAGATGAAGAAAACATGAGTAAGATCTAGGCCTATCACATAGTATCAAATAACTAATTTTCTGTTAAAATGTTGGTGGGTTGTAAATATATGCAATGGGACCAATTTGGGAAAAGTGGTTTTTCTTGTGATATATGCCACTGACAGTGGAATTTTTTTTACAATTTGTGATATATTCTCTACAATAGGTGTCAATATCACTGTGGACATTTTTCCTGCAGCTGTATGTCTAGGTTTTTCCTTCCTCGTTATCGTCATGGGGCCATCGCTTTCATCCCTGGAATGTGCCTCTGGCTGCTTATCTCATGAAGCCACATGGTTTGATGTGGAGCCCTGTCACGGCGTGGCTTTCAGAATAATGCTCTGAATTTTTACGCATGCAGAGCAAAGATAACCTCTGAGATTAAGTACCTGGTCATTTGGAATAACAGTACAGAAATATCTCTCTTCAGATCCAGTGGATCTTCCCTCATTTTGAGGAAAGGGGTTCACATGCGTCTGTTGATCTTAAGTTTCCAGAGACATTATGAAACTTGGGGCTGATGTGATCAGAACTCACTGTGAGGCCCTTTCTCCTGCCATACTGTCCTCATCGGGCTGGGAGTGAAGGGCCTCAGGGGTGTACCAACTTTTCCTCTCAGCATTGTTCTCTATGAAAAGTTCAGTTAAAGTCCTTTTCTCCTCTAGCGTATCTTCAATCCTAGCTAGCAGTATGTTTAAACAAGGTTTCAATGCTTCCACGGAAGTTGGGAAAGCTTGATAGGGAGAGTACAACAAAAACATCACTTTTCTAACTAATCAAATGTATGTGTTTACATTCTTGCTTGTAACTCTAAATGATGAGTAACAAGTTACTGAGAGTGGTTATTGATCATCACAACTTAGCACATTTCCCTGTGACTTCATACAAAACTCATCAACTGAGGTCTTGGAGTGGCTTGTGTCTACTATGCAGAACCCACACGGTAGTTCTGTGGAACATGTCTGCATTGCATTGTATCGTATTGCTGCTCTGTGGGTTTGCTGTAGATACTGTGAAGGGGACTGGGCATCAATTTTGTAGACTATATGGTACATTTTCTCTTTGACTGAAGTCAGCTGTTCAGGCTGTGAAGGTAAGACTACCCCCTAAAGTGTGTCTGGGATCACCTGACTGGTGTCCCCTCGCTTTGTTGTCATGTTGCTGCCCTTGGCTGCTGGCAGTTGTTTTTTTCAGGTTGGTTTCCTCATCGATCCTGCTCTTGAGATCTTTTAAAACCCAGTCTTATGTTTTGCCTGGGCAGTTCCTCTCGCCGTTTTCAATTTTGCCACAGTTTTTAAGAGAGAGATTATGCTCACATGCCTCATTTTAGAAGATGGGACCATCGCTGGCCCTTGAAGTGTCCCACCCAAGGAGTGTACACAAGCACCTAGGCCTCTGTCGGTGCTGTGGCCTGTAGCCTGTAGCTGCTGTCCCCTGGTATGGGCAGAAGCATCAAGGTTGTGTAGATTCTAGAACTCTCCCCAAACTGATCCTGAGATAACATGATAAAGAATCCTCCTGATTAATTTTTCTGGGGAAAAAAGAAAACTGCTTGTTCTGGTGCCATAACCTTGAGATGCCAGTCCTGTGTTTTCTGTCATTCTGAAAGCAATGTGAAGTTTTATCATGATTGATATTCACATTTCTGGAATGCAGCAGCATGATATGTAAAGAGAAAGCATGTGTTTAAAAAGAGCTGCTGTAGTGGGGAAGTCTGTCTCTAATTTTAATATTTTATTCTCTATATAGCAACATCTTAATAGATGGAATGTGAGCAGTATTTCAGTGCTTCTGAAGTGAATAAGAATTTAGAATATATGTGATCTGTGCTATAGGAAGTATATTTTTATTATCTCAAGATTATTTGTCAGTCCAATGTTAATTATTTTTACTTCTGAAAGGAAAGCATTGGTTGTTTCAGAGGTTATAAATATTTGATTAAATGCATGTCAGAATATACTTATAATGATTTTATTTTCTAAATTGATAATTATTTAGCAACAAAACCAAAATGTAAGCAGAAGTATAGTATGTCATGTTCTTGCACCACTTGTTAATCTCTAAATTCCATCTTGGCTCTACTTTTTTTAACCTTTTGTTCCCTTTGAGCACCGAAAGGAGTAACCTATCGAGCTTTTGCTGGAGGATGTTATAAATGAAAATTTAGTGTCCATTCCAATCAGCTTTGTCAACTGGGAGAAGTGGTGTGTGTGAGGAGTACTTTGGAAATGATATCTGTAGAGAAAGTTTATAAATCTCCTAATCCCTGCCACAGTGCAGCATCAGTTTTCTCATGGGTTGTGTCTTAACCAGGGTTATTCCTCACTGCCTCGCCTGAATGGCGATAGCCCTGGAATCAGAGATCTTTAACTACAAAGGTTGGCAGCTGAGGGCTGGACCAACCCTTCCCATGGGTGGAGCTGATGAACATTCTTACAACTTTTCAGTTTGCCTAACGTAATGAGAATCTACTTTCATGTTATGTAGTGGAAACAGACACTAAAGCCACCATATTGGGGCACTTGTAAATTGACTTACAATTTTAGAAAATAGTTTGGTTACTTGAAAGATTTATTGTGGATTTTCAAAAGCTAGTGGTAGAGGTCTTTCAGTACATTCACATCACAACTTTGCAAAGCCTGTGGGCTTCACCCTCGGGCTTCATGTGACAGGTGCCAGTACAACAGCTGTGAGAGAAAGAAATTCTCTCTCTTCTCTTTTTCATAAAGCTATATAAACTTAAAGGGAGTTATGAACACTTTCTGTTCCCATTTAATAAATGAAAATTGTGTTTATTTTGCCATGCACTTTTAGAATTTTAAAATTATCTTTATCAATTTTCAATCTAAGGTACTTTTAAAAGGTAGGATAAACAAATGATTCTAGAAATTCATCAGATAATTGTTTTTTAAAAAGACAAAATCACCAGATAGTATATCTATGAAGTTAGAAAGCTATAGCCTGCCTGCAGCTTCAATTTTATATCTTATCCTTACATATTTTTCCTACTATGGAATGTATTAAGGATTCAGTTTTAATCAGTTCCCATATATAATTAAAATATTTTAAACGAGTACTAGATATAAAGCAATATCCTTTAAAAATTGTATCTAAAAAGCCATAATACTTTATACAGTTATATAAGCAGTTTTCTAAGATTGATTCATAAACTAAATCAAATAACTGCATATATGGGTTGATTATTTTAAACCTGAAAAACTAACTAGCTTGTGAATGCATGTTTTTAAATAATGTTTTCTCTTCTGAGAGATGCTGCAATTTAAAACCCATAGATAATGTGAGGGTAAATGACAGTGAAAGGTGGAAAATGCTAAAATAAGATGTACATTTGCCTATATGCCAATATTAAGTTGCCATTTCACTAGACTTATTAATGTAAGGTCTTCCTGGATTAACTAATCATCCCACATTTTGATAAGCTTGAAAAAGTATCTCTTGATGCTTCAGAATATTCTCAGTAGAAAAAAATTATTTAAAGATTTTAATGCAAAAGCAATTGATAACACTAAGTAGAAATGGCATTAGCCATTATTTAGCAAATTGTCAAAAAAATCACTTTCAGTTGAGGCTGATAGTTCTTTGGCTAAATGTGTGGTTCTCCATGTATGCATCAGGAATAAAATGTATAAGCACACATCACTTAACCAGTTACAAAGAGAGATAAAGGAATCTATAAATTTTGCATTTACAAGATCCTGCAACGAAGGCGTTGTAAGTTACTCTTTCTGGGCACCGCAGGTTCCAGCAGCACTGATGTTAAAGAAAACCGCAATCTGGACAACGTGCCCCCCAAGGATGGCAGCACACCAGGGCCTGGCGAGGGGGCCCCACTCTCCAATGGGGGTGGCGGTGGCCCCAGCAGGAAGCGGTCCCTGGAGGAGGGCAGCAATGGCCACTCCAAGTACCGCCTGAAGAAGAGAAGGAAAATGCCAGGACCCGTCTTACCCAAGAATGCCCTGATGCAGCTGAATGAAATCAAGCCCGGGTTACAATACACGCTTCTGTCCCAGACTGGACCCGTGCATGCGCCTTTGTTTGTCATGTCTGTGGAAGTGAATGGGCAGGTTTTTGAGGGCTCTGGCCCTACAAAGAAAAAGGCAAAACTTCATGCTGCTGAGAAGGCCCTGAGGTCTTTTGTTCAGTTTCCCAACGCCTCTGAGGCCCACCTGGCCATGGGGAGGACCCTGTCTGTCAACACGGACTTCACGTCTGACCAGGCTGACTTCCCTGACACACTCTTCAATGGCTTCGAGACCCCTGACAAGGCAGAGCCGCCCTTTTATGTGGGCTCCAACGGGGATGACTCCTTCAGCTCCAGTGGGGACCTCAGCCTGTCGGCGTCCCCAGTGCCTACCAGCCTTGCCCAGCCTCCCCTTCCCATCCTCCCACCATTTCCACCCCCAAGCGGGAAGAATCCTGTGATGATCTTAAATGAGCTGCGCCCAGGACTGAAGTACGACTTTCTTTCTGAGAGTGGGGAAAGCCACGCCAAGAGTTTCGTCATGTCCGTGGTTGTAGATGGGCAGTTCTTTGAAGGTTCGGGGAGAAACAAGAAGCTCGCCAAGGCCCGGGCCGCACAATCTGCCTTGGCCACTGTTTTTAATTTGCACTTGGACCAGACGCCATCTCGCCAGCCTATTCCCAGCGAGGGTCTTCAGTTGCATTTACCACAGGTGAGGAGCATACGCTGCTGCTTTAATGCGTGTGGCCTTTGCTCTTGATAACACTTTTAAGCAGCCTCTGATTTTCATGATTACAGTTCCTTTCCATCTAAAGTCACTCTCTCCTCGCCAGGAGTAGTTCCCAGTAAGTCTGACTGCTGGGGCAGCCTTTCGTTGATTGTGATGGCCGTGAGGTGCCTGAGAAGCCCATGGGCCTCCCAGTACACACTAAGGGTGTGCTGGGCAGGGACGTCCAAGGCCCATCCACAACTTCCTTCTCATTAGGCATCCCCTCATGACCCTCATCCCATGGCAAGCCATTATCCAGAGAGGAAGAGTGAGCCTGAACGCTGAAACTTTGTCCCTTCAAAGATCTCATCTAGGGCTCTCATGTACAGGATGGGTGATGCCAGCCCAGCAGCAGCTGTAAACCATGTCTGGGTCAGGGGGCGGCCTCTGAGCTCCAGCATCACTGGCTGGTAGCTGTCCTAGTCTGAGAAACCATCTAAGCAGAGAGTGAATCAGAGCATCAGTGAGCACATGTCACAGGGTGAAGCCTTCAACTGGCATTCTAGGGCCTGCAGGTGCTGAGGGCCTCTGTGCTTCTAGCTTCCTGCGTGGGATCTATGTTGGCATCCCCTCTGCTCAGGCTGAGGGGCAGCCATTCTTCAGTCTGGTCTTAACCCACCCTACCCAATGAAATCAGGGAAGAAAGGGAAGGTTTCAGGTTAGGCTTCGATCGGCGTATATGAAAGGAAGAGTAAAGGAGAAAATAGCATTTAGTTCTCATCCTAAATCCTCCCACTCTCTGATGATGTGTTGATTCTTTTCCTGAAGATCCAAAATCTGCTGACCTATTGTAAAAAGTATTCTTTTGACTCTCTTTGTGTTAGAATATTCCTCACTTTGGAGCTAACTTGTATACCACATTTGACCCAATAAATGAAGGCCTCAGCATTGACTGAGAAGACGGCTTGTGTCCCAGTGTGTTACACTCTTTTGCCTTTCGATGCAATTAGAATAAACTTTTGCAATTGCAGCCTGAGATTGCCCGTTGTTCTCAGTTTTAAAACAAGGAATTTTATTTTATTTTGCCTAAAGCCACCAAAAACAATACCAGTATAAAGTAATATGTTCAAAGTAGTTGACTGATTTTTTTTTTAATGAACTAATTACTTGTTTCCCTTATTAGCCTCTTGTTAACATGTTCATAAGAATTATTAGTTTGTTTGTAATTTTACAAATCAGTGGCACTCCATCCCATGTGATTTCTTATATTCAAGGGATACTGTTTACCAAAATATTTCAACCTGAATTCAGAATATTGTCTGGTGTGATTTGTCTTCCCTTAGTGCTGACAGAGTTGCACACAAGACCACTGAAATTGCATCCAGTGCTGTAAGTCCCAGATGTGTAGTTTGGGAGCACCTCAGTGAAAGCAGATAGAAGTGCTGGTGTTGATGCCAGCCTGCCTCCCTAGCTTGGCATGTGTCTGCAACAATTTGGGAAGGCTGGAGGGGCATCCATTGGAATCTGGTCTGCATGAAGTACAGGTGGACAGGGGCCATCTCAGGCCCCCCAGGCCACTTTTTTCTAAATTCTACAGGTGTCAAGCATCAGTTTCTTGACTCTGTGTCCAGAACCACAAGGGCTGAGTGGATGGAGCTGTGTATCCCCAGTCTCTGCCATGGTGGCCCCTGCCATCCTGTGTCTTCAGAGCCCCCAGGGTATCCTAGAGTCACTCTGGAAGGATTAGATCAAACATCCTGTTCTGAAGATGTTTTGCCTTCATGGCATTTCTGGTAGCATAAGGGAATTATGGAAACAGACACACTAACCTTGTGCTGATAGCAGCACACTCTTATCACAGCAGGTCATTCAGATGGCACGATGGTACCATCGTCACCAGAGCCTATCTCTGAGAAAGGGCTCTCTGTGCTCCTGTGTGTTGCCTTGGGTCAGAGGTGCTGCCAGGGACTGTGTGTGATATGGGTGTGACTTTCAAGAGCATGTTATTTTTGTTATTATTACTTCCACCCCCAGAATTGAGAGGGCAGTCTTTCATGAGCATACAGCATGAGACTAGAAACCGTTTCCAGGGCACGTGAGAACTGCCCAGTGCCTCAGAGGCCTGCACCTAACAAGTGTCAGTACTAGTGCCAGGGCTGTGGTCTCAAGGTCTCTAAGAGTGAAGCTGAGTATTCCATATCCAAGTATCTCTGTAGTTAAACTTCATCAACCAGTCTCTGAAAATTTGGAGATGTGCCTAACCTTATATGAAGCAGTCTTTTTTTTTTTTTTGAGACAAGGTCTTGCTATGTGACCCAGGCTGAAGTACAGTGATATGATCATACCTCATTGTAGCCTCAACCTCCTTCTGGGCAGAAGTAATCCTGCCATCTCAGCCTCCCAAGTAACTAAGACTACTGCCATATACCACCATGCCCAGATAATTTTTTAAATTTTTGTGGAGATTGAGGTCTCTTTATGTCGCCCAGGCTGGTCTTGCACTCCTGGGCTCAAGCAGTCAGTCCTCTTATTTCAGCCTACTGTAGTGCTGGGATTACAGACATGAGCCACTGTGCCTGGAGAAATAGAAATTTGCATTTCCTCTAGTTTATCCTTAACTTTCTTGTTACTTTTTAGTTTACATAAGTTTGAATGCACTGCCCCTTATCTCTGGCTCCCTGGCCACTGTGTTGTCACATGTCCTATGTTTCTGTCTGCATTTCACTCCTTGTGTCAGTCTCATCTATGTCGTGGATTCCCTGCTCCTGGGTGGGAGCTCTTGCTGTCAGATGCCCTCTGTCCATGCTACACATGTCTTGTCTTAAACACCATCTTCAGGGGCTCATTGGAGGGAAACATCCTGACAACTATATTTTCTTCAAATCAGTCATCATTTAGGATGAGCGGCTATTCTGTTCATTTTTGAAGTATTTTACTAAGGGCTGACCTGTGGTCACTGGGTCTGCCTAGTGGCTATTTGCTTGTCCAGACAAGAGTGAGATTGGTGGGACATGGGTCAAAATCTTAACACCCAACTTTCAGAACACTGTGGGCTCATTATAGCCAAAGTCAATTGTAAGCCATAAACCTAAGGCCATGTCCAAAATCTGACAAGTCTGTTTGCTTCTGAGAAGCATTCCCTTCAGCACTTGGCCATTTGTTCTGATAGTATACCAATTGCTACTTTAATCATCTTCCCTGCACAGTGTTAGCCATCAGTGAACGATGATCAGGGTTCAGTTCTGAGCAACTGAGCTCAGGTTCATTTGAGTACAGAGGTTGAAATGTCTAATTTCTCTGAGCAGTTGAGAGGGTGGTTCTTTCCTTTGGCCATGCTTTCAGATGGTCCCTTTCTCAGGCCTGCGGTTCCCTGTCACAGCCCAAGTGTGTGCTCCCTGCTCATGGGCCCTGGAACTGGGCCACACAACAAGTGCTAGTGAAAGAGGGCAGAAGAGGAGCCCGTTCGCTTCCTCTAAAAGTCCTGGCACTGCAAGAAGTATCAGGGTCACTGATGATGGAGGCAGGCAGGAACACACCTGGTGGGCGTGGGTGTGGGCAGGCGGCCCTGAGCCAGCACTCTTGCCTCTATGTGCCTCATTTTCCTCCTGAGAGCAGGACTGGTTGTTGTGATGATCAGAGGAACTACCCATGTGTGGACCTCACACTCTATGAACACTGGCTCCTACACAGGCATGCCATGGAACACACAGCCAGAGCCTCGCAGGATCCTGAAGCGTGTTTGAATGTTTTGATGGGCACGCATGTGTACAAACACACACATCTACACACACACATTTGCCAGGGCTACCTGGTGAGAAGCTCTGTAAGGCAGGGTGCTTGTTGACGTCCAGAGAGCTCAGTCCTGTGGGGTGCACGCTGGCCCTGACCCACCTCTGTGCTCCTCACCCAGGTGTTGGCGGATGCTGTCTCGCGCCTGGTCCTGGGTAAGTTCGGGGACCTGACCGACAACTTCTCCTCCCCGCACGCTCGCAGGAAAGTGCTGGCAGGAGTTGTCATGACGACAGGTAAGCATGTTGGTGTCGTGTGTCACCTGCCTGTCTTCATGTTTGACAAGTGTGAAATGCTCTCAGTCTAGAAAGACACTGTGACACACCAACAGGAGATGGTTTCTTCTTTTTTTCCCTTTCTTCTTTTTTTCCCTTCAAAATGTCTACCATATCAAGTATAGGGACTCCACTTATAAACCTTTTTTCTCCCTAAATGTTCATCTTTTTCACCTAAGTTTGTTTCAGCTGGAGAAAGTGATTGCTTTAACATTTGATTCCTATCATCTTTGTTATGAGAATGGCCTCAATCTTCTCTGGAAAACAGCAAGAGGCTTACTGATTCTTGCTGTATTTGAAACTAGGACCTGTCTGATGTATCAACTAATGTTAATGCTGCCAGATATGTTTCCATGTGACTTTTATGGGGGAGGTAGGAAACTCTAGCAAGAGTAGAAACTCCCTCAAAAAGCACAATTTAGGATGGCAGAAGCAGCCCTGTTAAATGCATCTAGTGGTTCTTAGTAGTGAAAGGGACCCCCACATTATCTCAATACCATGGGAGTAACAGCATGCAGCAGCAGGTCATTCCTTGAAAAAGGGAGCCACATCCACGGTCAGTGCCAGGCTCCTGGGGTAGGACAGGACTCAGGGAGAGGACTGCCATCCTGTGGGCCCTCTCTACACCTGGCATCTGCTCATCCCAACCTGGACTGCTGGGTGTAGGAAGCAAGTCTTAGAGGTCAAAGAGGGAGGGAGCTGGGAACAGTTGTCTATGCACCTGCCAGCCAGGAAGAGTTTCTAGTTCTCTGTGAGGGTGACCAGCTTGTCCCTTCCACCTGAGGGGCTCACCTCTCTGAATTACAGAAGGGGCTTGATTTTCTAATCCCTCTGCATTGACCTCCCCCCTCCCCCCACTTGCTGCCCTGATAAACATGAGTGCTGTGACAATGACAGCTGGGTTTTTTGGGTTTTTTTTGTCATATGTTTACTTTGGCACAGTTAAGGGTGTGCTGGGGAGGAGGAAGTACCTTCAGCAGCAGTTGAGGGCTGCAGTTTTTTTTTTTGAGTTGGAGTCTCACTCTTGTCACCCATGTTAGATTGCAGTGGCACACTCACGGCCGCCACCACCTTGACCTGCTGGGCTCAGGCAATCCTTCCGCCTCAGCATTCCAAGTAGCTGGAACTACAGATGCACGCCACCGTGCCCGATTTGTTTTTGTGACTTATTGTAGAGATGAAGTCTCACCAAGTTGCCCAGACTGGTCTTGAGCCCCCAGGCTCAGGCAATACTCTCGCTTAGGCCTCCCAAAGTGCTGGGATTACAGGCTGAGCCATTGCACCCGGCCTGGCCTTCAGTTTTTATTCTAATGTTTGACAGCTATATTTTCCTCCCTCTTCTGCTCTCTCTTTACTGTTATCTTTTCCATTCCCGAAAGGTGAGCATGTCAACCACTTTAGAGAGATTCATTATGTAATTCCCTGAGTAAGATTCTATGCATCCTTCAGCAACCAAAGAGTCTTACTCATGTTCTTTCATTCGGTTTTTAAAAACATCCTAGAGGAAGGTTACGTGGGAGCATTTTACATCTTGGAGTGTATTTCACTTGAGACCATTTGCTCAAAACCAAAATGTATACCTGAAGCCAGTAACATGTGCACTTGCACAGGTTCTGACCTCAGACAGCAAGTTCAGAGGCTCTCATTGGCTGCATGGCCTTGGGCAGGTCATGAGCTCCTTCCCCAAGCGCCCCCCACCCCATGCCTTAGTTTCCATATTTCTAAAGTGGAGACAGTAACCTGAGACTCAGAGGATGTGGGGGGATGCAGTGAGGATGATTTACCTAACATACCTGCCACCTGGTATGCAAGCCATTCGTTTAGTTGAGTGAGTGCAAGTCTACCATCAGGTGGCAGTCAGAGCCTTTGCATTGTGTCTCTGGTCAGTGTCCATTACAGAGTTGATACAGGATGACTCCTCTGAAAGTTCACCACTGCTTATGATTTCACCACCAATACAGATAAAATGGCAGTAGATGACTAATGAAACACTGAGTTCAGTTTTCCTTCTTATTCCTCTGGATGCCTTTAAGCCATCCCTCCTATCCTCTCTAGTGCTTTGATATTTGTTGTCAAGAGTAATTACCAGACCAGTTAGTCTGCCTTTACATGGTGTTTCCTGCCTATATTCTAGTGTTGAATGTTCGGGAAAAGACTTTACTGTGTTCTGGAGAAAATGATTGCCTTGAGTTTAGAATCTATATACTAAATAGGAAGAAAGTTAGCTTCCTAGAAATGTCACAAAGCCAGTCCTGAGTAAGAGCTTATATGCAGTGCATATGTTTGCCCAGTTAGAAATTAGGTGGTAAGAAAATGTACAGAGATTGAGTCACTGAGGCTACATGTCAGACCCTAGAAGCACAGTTGGGCAAGCATTACTGTTAATTATGGAAAATAATTTTTCTTTTTTTTTTCAGGCACAGATGTTAAAGATGCCAAGGTGATAAGTGTTTCTACAGGAACCAAATGTATTAATGGTGAATACATGAGTGATCGTGGCCTTGCATTAAATGACTGCCATGCAGAAATAATATCTCGAAGATCCTTGCTTAGATTTCTTTATACACAACTTGAGCTTTACTTAAAGTAAGTTTATCAAGAAAATAAGTAAAAGAAGCTGTTTTTAATAACTGTTGGGCAACCCCCTTGGGCCCCCTACCACTGTGGGAGCTTTTCTGTCCTCTCAATAAATCCTGCTTAAACAAACAAAAAACAAACTGTTCTTCTCCTATTAGAAATCATTGCAAAACTTTCATTGTTTCTGTAATAACTGAAAATTTCTCAAAATAATAACTTCATCAGTAACAATAAGTCTAGACCCTATTCTCCCGTGATACTCAAGCTATGAAATAGAGTTGACTAAATTATAAAATACATGCACATACACATATATATGTACCTAATGTGCATAACATGGTCATAAGTTTCAAGTCTGTGTTTAAGACTGTGATTTTGTTTTGTGCAGTATGGATGTAAATAGAACTTCCTAAACTGCCTGGTAAAGATGGTCATTTTTATTCTGGCCACGGCACCTAGAAACAGCTACTCCTATGTTGGAATGGTGTTGCCTTACCAAGCCATCTTTTAACTGTAGTCTTTCTGTTCTGAAGTCGTGACTGAGGAGAAGGAAAGGCTTATCTTGTTTCAGTGACATGCCCATTACTGAGTGGACAAGAAGTGTATTGATTACCATAAAATTATAAAATGAATATGCTACTTTAGACTTATCTTTCTGCTGTTAAAAATATTGGCCTCTGAAAATCATTTTAAACTATGATAGACTGAATTTTGACTGTATACAGCTTTAAATGTTACTTTTGCAATTTTTTTCTTTTCAGTAACAAAGATGATCAAAAAAGATCCATCTTTCAGAGATCAGAGCGAGGGGGCTTTAAGTTGAAGGAGAACGTCCAGTTCCATCTGTACATCAGCACCTCTCCCTGTGGAGATGCCAGAATCTTCTCGCCACATGAGCCGATACTGGAAGGTATGAGACTAGACCTCATCAGTTGACAGCTTCTCAAGAAACCCATCACTATGTAGTTACAAATAAAAGGACAAACAAGCCTACATTGACAGTCTTTACTCTTTTAAAAATTTTAGCCTTAAATGTGTATCTGACAAGAGTCTCTATAAAGCATTGAATTTTTTCTTTCCCATTAATAATTTAATTAGAAAACTTTAATAAATAAAAAATATTGATTGTAATTAACCAAGAAATTATAATGGAGCATGGGAAGTAGATCAAAATTGTATCTGTATTTAGATTTGGATAATAACTATTGCTAAATCTGAGATGTATACAATCCTCCATATTTCTGATGAATTATAATTTACTGAATGTATAATTAAAATGTTTGACTGAAATTTCAGAAGCAGGTAGACACTAATGAAAAGCAAGACCACTATTGTAATCACATTTTGTTCTGTCCTTTGCATATGAGGTTAGTGCTTTTATTTTTTAGTAATTTGTGTCTACATCCTGTCTCCCAAGCTTGAGCATTATCTATTCCAAATAAGATATTTGGTTACATTATTTTGCTTGGTTATAAAATCAGCAGGCATACTCATTGTGGAAAATTGCTAAGTATTTTTAAAATATAAGAAAGAACATTAAAGTCACTCATATTCATATAACCCAGAGATAATCACTATGAATATTTTAGCATGGATTTATCTCTGTATCCATCTAGATTTATTTTTGAAATTTTATAAATACAAGGGAGAAAACATGCCAAGGGATTCATCACCTAGAATTGGCAAATGTTAGCATTTTGTTCTATTTGCTTTGGTTTTTTTGTTTGTTTGTTTGTTTTTAGTTGGAGTCTCACTCTGTCACCCAGGCTGGAGTGCAGTGGCACACTCATGGCCACACCAGCATCAACCTGCTGGGCTCCAGTAATCCTTCTGCCTCAGCCTCCTAAGTAGCCAGAACTACAGGCACGTGCTACCACGCCTGGCTTATTTTTAAAATTTATTATAGAGACGAGGTCTCAGCAAGTTGCCCATGCTGGCAATCCACTCACCTCAGCCTCCCAAAGTGCTGGGAATGAGCTCATTTCAATTAAAATGGAAGCCCCTTTCTCTCCAATCCCTAAGTAGACCACTCTTGTGAACTTGGTTTGTATTATTATATCCCTCCTGTTCAATTATATATATATACTTATCTTGTCCGTGTATTTTGTATATACAGTGTAAACATGTGCATATATATGCATAACCTATATGACATTTATAGAGTATTGATAGATGTGCTTTTCAGTAAGTTATATAGATGGGTTACTACTTGTGAGGTGTTAACCCTCTTTTTGTCTCTTAGAACCAGCAGATAGACATCCCAATCGTAAAGCAAGAGGACAGCTACGGACCAAAATTGAGTCTGGTGAGGGGACGATTCCAGTGCGGTCCAATGCAAGCATCCAGACGTGGGATGGGGTGCTGCAGGGGGAGAGGCTGCTCACCATGTCTTGCAGTGACAAGATTGCACGGTAAGAATGGGTACATTGTGACCGCCACCCTACATGTGGGATTCGTTTGTGCTGTTCTCAACTTCTTTTTTTCACAACCATTTGAATTTTGTCCCCATTCCCCACCCAGTGGGGGAGTATTCTTTGAAGAACTAAGGTTCTAAACAGGTGCTTTAGGGGCCACAGTGAGAGGTAATAGTGGGGCCTTTACACAGGAGCCTCTGGACTTCTCACACTGCCTGTTCTTTAAAACAAGCATCTCAGCTTTTATCATATACATTTATATATAGGCTTCTAGGTTGAAGCGATGTGTTTAACATGCTACAGGCCATTTTTAAACTATTTGCTCCCCTCATCAGTAGTAGATGCAACTTTAATGGTCACATTCACCGTTCAGTTAACATTTTGGGTGACTGATAGTTACGTTTTAAAAATAATGTGAAACCCATCACAGGCATTGTGTTTTGAGTACAGAGAGCAGCCTCATGTTCTGGGTCTGGGTGTGTATTGGGCTTAGATTATGGGCTCCACAAATACACTTTTCTACTTAGCACATGCTTGGGAAATGTTAATCTCTTAGAAGCCAGAACTGATTTTAGAAAACCCATATCTTCAAATGCTGGTATCAGTTTCAGTACTTCTTCCTGGATTTTATTTTTATATATGTATGTATGTATGTATGTATGTATTTACTTATTTTGAGTCAGAGTACCACTCTGTCACCCAGACTGGAGGACGGTGGCACACTTCCAGCCACCGCAGCCTCAACCTGCTAGGCTCCGGTGGTCCTTCCGCCTCAGCCTTCCAGGTAGTGGGAACTACAGGCGCACACTACCACACCTAGCTACTTTTTGATTTATTGTAAAGATGAGGTCTCGCCAAGTTGCCTGGGCGGGTCTTAAACCTGCGGGCTCAGGCAATCCACTCATCTTGGCCTCCCGAAGTGCTGGGATTGCAGACTGAGCCACTGAGCCTGGCCTGGATTTTATTTTTAAACTAATGTTTGTGTTTTTTTAAATAACATATATAAATGGTGAAAAGCATTCAATAGTAAAATTAAAAATCTCTCCAAAAAAAAAAAAGTTCAGGCACAGTAGCTCACACCTGTAATCTCAGCACTTAGGGAGGCCAAGGCAAGAGGATTGCCTGAACCCAGGAGTTCGAGACCAGCCTGAGCAACGTGGTGAGATCTCATCTCCACAATAAATTGAAAATTAGCCAGGCACGGTGGTGCATGCCTGTAGTCCTGGCTAATAGGAGGCTGAGGTAGAAGGATCTCCTAAATTCAGAAGGTCAAGGCTGTGGTGAGCTATGACTGTGCCAGTGAACTACAACCTGGGTGACAGAGTGAGACTTTGGCTAAAAAAAACTACCAAAAAAACCTCTCTCTTCAGCACCCTGCTATGGTGCCCATGGTGAAGGGGTCTTGACTACCCTTCTAGGAGTCGAAACTAACTTGCATGAGTTCACGTGCACATCATTCCAATTGTTTATAAGCTCTCTCTGTTGATTTTCTTCAGTGGGTCTTGTCAGGAAACCTCAAGTGCAGAGAGCTGGATCAATCATGAATTCTGGGCCATTCCCCCATCACAGATGCCCACTGGGATGTGCTTACTTACTATGTGTCCTTCTAGTCCACCTCTACATCTCTTTATGTGTGTTTTTTAAAAATACACAATAGTGTTATTTTGAGGGCATTTATATATATTTTATTAATTTATAGAAATGGTATTATGCTAGAAATCCCATTTTTTATAATGTCCCCCTTCCTTCCTCTTTCTTTTTCTTCCTTCCTTCTCTCTCTCTCTCTCTTTCTCTATTCCTTCCTCTCTCTCTCCCTCCCTCTCTCTCTCTTTCTCTCTCTCTTTGAGTTATCACACCCAGAGTAATACCAGATTGTATACCACAATAGTCATCAGTGGACACACCAACAGTGCATTAAGTCAGTTTCTCCCACACTTTATAAACTGGTATCTCATGGTTTTAATCTGCATTTTTCTTATCACTAGGAATGTTAAGCATCTCTTCAATTATTTGTTAACTGTTCATCTTTTACCTTCTTTGAATAGCCTGTTTATATCCTTTGTCCATTTATATTTTTGATGTTATGCCTTTTTCTTCTTAATTTGCAGAGTTCCTTCCTAATTCTAAGGTTTATATTGTAATCCTTAATCCTTTGAGAACATTCAGTGTCTTCTCAAAGTCCTTTCCCTCTTAAATGGTCTTGTCACCCTGTTGAAGATCATTTAATCATATATACAAGGGTTTATTTCTAGGCTATTCTATTCCATTGCCCTTTTTGTCTATCTTTATGCCAGTGCCATACTAATTTGATTACTGTAGCTGTATAATGTGTTTTAAAATCAGGAAGTATAAAGACTCCAACTGTGTTTTTCTTTTTTTTTTATTATAAAGATGTAGGGGACAATTCAGGGTTAGGTATACAAACGTTGATTCATACGAGTAACCTTGTTGAGGAGTTGTGCCTCTCCCTTCCCTAGCAGTTTCCCACTACTGCCAATTCCTTCATTATAGGATTATAATTGTTCAAGGTTCACTTATGAGTGAGAACATATGGTACTCTGTCTTTTGTTTCTGTGATAGGTCACTGAGTATGATCGACTCTAAATCCACCCAAGTTGCTGCAAAGTCCATATGTTTTTCCTTCTTTATGGCTGCATAATATTCCATTGGGTATATGTACCACATTTTTAAAAATCCAGTCCAGCTTCAATGGGCAACATGGTTGGTTCCATGTTCTTGCGATTGTGAATAGAGCTGCAACAAACATACATGTGCAGGTATGTTTTTTGTAGAATAATTTGAGTTCCTCTGGGTATATTCCCAATAGGGGAATTGCTGGGTCATATGAAAGGTCAATTTTGAGTTCTTTCAGAAGTAGCCACACTGTCTTCCAAAGAGGTTGACTAGTTTGCATTCCCACCAGCAGTGTAGAAGCATTCCTTTCTCTCCGCATCCTCGCCAGCATCTGTTGTTGTTTGTTTTATTAATGGTGGTCATTCTTAATGGGGTTAGGTGGTATCTTAGTGTGATTTTGATTTGCATTTCTCTGATGATGAGTAAGGCTGAGCACTTTTTCATGTTGGCTGCCCATATATCTTCCTTTGAGAAGTGTCTATTCATGTCTTTTGCCCACTTTTTAATGGGGCTATTTGTTGTTTTTCCTTTCAGCGCATTTGAGTTCCTTGTAGATTCTAGATGTTAGGCCTTTGTCAGATATACAGTTGGCAAATATTTTTCCCATTCTGTGGGCTGTCCCCCTGCTCTCTTCATGGTTTCTTTTGCTTTGCAGAAGCTCATTATTTTGATGATATCCCACTTGTCTATCTTATTTCTTAAGGTATGGGCGTTTAGGGTTCTAAATAGGAATTGGTTGCCAGTTCCGATTTCTAAAAGGGTATCTCCTGCATTTTCTAAGATTCTTATAGTTTGAGGTTTTACGTTTAGGTCTTTGATCCATTTAGATATTGGATATTTTTGTGTATAGTGATAGGTAGGGGTCCTGTTTCAATCTTCTGCATGTGATCAGCCAGTTTTCCCAGCACCATTTACTGAATAGGTTCTCCTTTCCCTAGTGGTTGTTGTTGGAGGCTTTGTCAAAGATGAGTTGGTTGAGGAATTGAGGCTTTGCTTCCAGAATCTCTATCCTGTTCCATTGGTCTATGTGCCTGTTCTTGTACCAATACCAGGCGTTTTGATTACTGTAGCCTTATAGTAAAGTTTGAAGTCTGGAAGTGTGATACCTCCTGCTTTGTTTCTTTTGCTAAGGATTGTTTTGGCTATTCATGGTCATTTATGTTTCCATATGAATTTCTGTATTGTCATTTCCAGGTTTGAGAAGAATGATGTTGGTAATTTAATGGGTATTGCATTGAATCTGTAGATTGCCTTTGGTAGGATGGACATTTTAACAATGTTGACTCTTTCTATTCAAGAGCATAGAATAGTTTTCCATTTGTTTGTGTCTTCTTGGATTTCTTTGAGCAGTGTTTTGTAATTCTCATCGTAAAGGTATTTCATGTCTCTGGTTAGGAAGATGCCGAGGTATTTCATTTTTTTTGGTGGCTATTGTGAATGGGATTGTGCTTTTAATTTGGGTTTCTGCCTGCTTTTGTTGGTGTATAGGAATGCAACTGTCTTTTGCACATTTATCGTGTACCCCGAGACATTGCCAAAGTCTTTTATCAGTGCAAGCAGGTTTTTGACAGATTCTCTTGGATTTTCAAAGTGTTGGATCATATTATCAGCAAAGAGGGACAACTTGACTTCCTTTTTTTCCTATTTGGATAAACATGATTCCTTTTTAACCATTCCCTTATTAACAGTCTTTTGGTATTGAACAATGGATTTTATACATTATGATACTCAATATATAAAAGAACCGAAACAATAATTGTTCAGTGAAGAATGGTCCAATATAACATTTTAGTGATTTGATAATATGAACTTCAGTAATTCTAAGATATTAAGATATGATATGCAAAAAACTTAGTATAGTACCTGGAACACAGATCTCTATATCTGTAAAGTGCTCTGAATTTGGCACCCACTGTGTGCAGAAGGATCCCTCATCTCTGGAGCTTCTCTCAGGAAAAGTCAGAAGAGATCAGCTGGCACCTGGTCCACACCACCACCTGTGGCAAGGCCAGGTACTGGCAAAAGGGACTGTGGAAAAAGCATGAGGAGGAAATCTGGGGCTGAGTCCCACCAGAGGATAAAAACATGGACCACCACCATTTTCTCTGTCCTGGGACTGGGAAGAGACCTACCTTATGTTACCCAATTCTGAGCTGCCTGTACTCTGAGCAGCCTACATCCTGAGACTGAGGGGTGATCTCTGTGTCCCTCTAAGACAGACCATCATTTTCCCAGAGAGGATATTTCAAGTGCATGATACCAGAGAAACAGACACTCTGCCCCTACACTAAACCAAACACAGACACATGCAATCAGAGCAGGAGACCTAACAGCAGACAATTTGAGAACTTTTCCCAGGAAGATCTGTTGGAGCAAGCTGAACAGCTTGGAGCAAGCTGAGGACTACAGAGGGAATGCAAGGATGGAGCCTAAGACAGACTCCCAAAGAAGCAGCAGGGAAAGCCCACCACACTCTGGGATGGGACCCCAGAGCCTTGCCACCAGGTCAAGAGATCTGGAGACTGGTAACTGCTGGGAGGGGAGGAAAAGCTCCCAGCAGAGAAACTGAGCAGACTCTCTAATGACTGGTCAGGGAAGTGCTATAGGACAGTCTGAAGAACAGCAGAACTGTATCTTGAGACCAGGCACTGATTTCTGCATTGCATTGGGGCTACTCTTTTTGCCCTCAGAGAATATTGCCCCCGGTGCATAAGCCCTGGCAGATATGGCAGATGCAGAACCCTAGAGGATCCACACTCCAGCCTGAGCTAGCTGCTGGGTGATAGATGCAGACAGGAACTGACTAAGAAAGAGGTTGGTAGAGGTATTGGTTTGTTTGTTTCATTGTCTCATTTGGTTGCTTTGTTTGTTGGTTGTTTTTCTCTTTTCTTTCTTTCTTCGATTTCTCTTTCTTTGTACTTTCTCTGTTGTGTGTATGTCTCTGTGTGTGTGTGTGTGTGTGTGTGTGTTTCTTTTTCTATTTTTCTTTCTTATTTTCATTTATCCTCCTTTCCCCTTTTTTCTTTTCTTCTCCTCTCTTTCCCTCTTATACACTGTCTTGGACTCAGGGGCTATGCAA